>JAKSZP010012202.1:0-89514 GCA_022478985.1 Massospora cicadina | reverse complement strand
TGAAATAACGAAGGCAAACATAAATAAGTATTCTTAATCAAGCCGCAAAATGAACATCAATGGTAAGAGTCTCCTGTCTAGGATGAAGAGAGAATCAGGAATTCGAAGACACCTGACCAAGAAACCTGAATATGATAGTGGGTCATATACCCTGATGGGAGGAAACCAGATCCCAGGAAAAATATCGTCATGAGTAAATCAATCAGCCTGGTATGACAAGAGGTCATGGGGACTGCGCTCTGAGTAGGTGGTAGTGAGGAGGAAGAGGAGGAATACCATATGCTGAAGGTCGTCCTGAGCAGCGTTGAGTATTGATGAGTGTACTCCACTTGAACCAATGAAGTATTTGACCAGGTGTCCGAAGTGGTGTTTCCATGCGCAGTCCTTTTCTCACTGGAAATCTAGGCAAGAGGGGGGATGTGTTGGGATTTTTGCCCATATTCCCAGCCTGCTAGATTACCTGATATCGCTAGGGGAAAAATTCCCTAAAGCAAAGTGAATTGGAAATTGGTTGACCCAAATTTTGGAGAAACTACATTTGGGAGATTTAGGATATTTATCTGGTCATATTCATTAGGGATTGATCTGGATGAATACCTAAAATCTCATCGGGTGGAGCAGCCAATGAAATAGGGGGCATCTGATAGTGATTAACTATCAGGTGTACCAATTTGGGATCGGTCAGGTTTCATCACTGACTGATTGAGAATGTTTAATGAGTTGCAAGGTGAGTGATGCCACCTGCAACTAGCAAATAAATTGGTTGGTGAAGAGACCTGCCAAAATTGGTAAAAAGTCCCATTACCTAAGCAGGTCACTAGCCAATTATGGTTGATTCACTTGGATCAAGAGGAAAACGTTAGGGACACATTTCCAACTCTTTTCATTTGAGGTCTTGAGGATGTCCAACATTGGAATTCTAGCCAGGATGGGGAAGACCATTGCTGCCGAGACGAGGAAGGGTGATTCAATGGCAACAGCTGCCATTTCATTGAAGAGGTGTCAACCGAGGGTTAGATGGCCAAATCCCCTATAAATTCTCTAAGATTCACTCTAATAAATATAGTTAAAAACATATATACATTTATACATTACTACTTTAGAGCATTGTTAATTTTATTGTAGATTTAGTAATAGTTAGACTATCAGTATCTAGCGTGAAGATTTCTATATCAAGGATATTATTGCAGAAGGCAATAATTGGTAGACTCTCAGAGATGAGTAGAGATCCGAGCAGGGATCTAGAGATGAAGGGAACCACAGCTAAGGGATTGCTGCCAACTGTGTGTTGGGCTGAAGGAGACTGCCATCAGAGGATCTTAACAAAGATCGAGTGGACAGGATTACAGGAAACAAATCCCAAACAAGTATGATATCAAGTATTAATTGGAAATACTGGCTGAAGCATTGGGCCTGAAAATAATTCTAACTCAACTACGGATAATAGTCATCATACTATTATCAAATTATATATATTCTTACAATGTGAGGTGCATGAGGAAATTGAACCTGTGCAGTAGGAAGATTATTAGGGTTGACTTCCGATAATCAACCCAACGGATTAAATTTTTACAACATAGAAGATGGGTACTAATTAAAACTAGAGTATTCTTTTTAAGTTCTTTATTGGATAGGATCAGAGGAACAACCTGTTTCAGGTTAGTGATTCCATCATACCTCAGAATGAATTTAGTGCTAATGAGCATAAGATAGTTATTGTTATCCAAGGCTTCATCTGGGGATGACAGGATGAACTTTCCAAATCTGAGGGGTAAAGGGGAGTATGCCCTAATAGTACAAGTATTGATGGGACCCAAAGTTCCATAATCCTAGGATTATTCCAGGTCAGCGCTAACTTAATCTTTTTGATGATATTGAGGAATACACATTGACCAGGGAATCAGTGTCAAGGATTACTAAGGACCACACCTTGTTTATGACCAGCTCTACTTTAGTTAGCACTCCCACAAAAGTAGAGGGAAGATCCACCACCTCTTTAACTTTAAAGGTGGAGTTAAGCTTTTGAGTGGTCCAAGATTTTTGTCTCTAATACAGTTCAAGGTATTGTACTGATATATAGGCCAAAAAAATCTCTGGTCAACGTCACTAGCGGTGTCAATGATCTCAGGGCACCCCCAGCATTTTACTAAGGTAAGTGCTAAAAGGCATTTTGGCTTTATGTACTCCTTCAGTGTTCAGTCTATCTGGCACCCCTATTTCAACTGGAGCTCCCAGACATAAACTCTGACGTCTTCATAAGCCCCTTCAGATTCATCATCAGGTGGATTGTCTATGCATATCAGAGGAGTGATAGGAGAGAGGTTCAAACAAGGCCCAGCTTTATAGAGCTATTGCTCTTGAGGCGCTCAATTACCATTTTATCTATGGGTGATGGCTTTTTAGCATCAACAACCTTGGCCTTAAAATTTTTGGTAGAGGTGTTGGAAGGGGTGGTCTGCACTTTGAAGGCAAGTTTTGAGATGTGGATGGCCGGAGAAGTTGCCAAAGGCGCTAGGGTCAGCATCTGGGGGAGGGACGTGGCACTGGAGCCACAGCGGAGAACCTTTCAGTAAAGGACGTGAATCCATGTCAAAGCTCAATGGAAAGAGAAGGGCGAACTTGGGGGGGCAGAAACCAGAATGGAGCTCTTCCCTGTCGCAAATATTACACACTGGCCAATTTCCCCTGGCAAGGGGAGTTTTGTCTTTTAGTTTTACTGCGGTAGCAGGTTTTGGGTTAGTAACAAACACAGGGGGGCCATGGAATGCGTCACATACTCCTTCTGCTGAGCTACAATGGAAAAATCCTCCATGATTAAATCCTGGGGCGTCAATCCAATTCCTTTGGAAGTCTCAACTTCATGGAAATCCGCAACATCCAATAAAGCCTTCTTAATATTTTAAACCGCCTGGAGTTGGCGTTTGACTGAGATATGCTGCCTTGCAAAGGAAGGGTGAGAAGATAAGCTAGTCAGAATGGCAGCAAGAGCATCATCAAGAGGTAACATTTTCACAAGTAACAAGGGCTGAGCTTCACCATAGAATCAAAAAAAGTGACATGCGTTTCTCCCTTTTTCATGCTAAGACACATAAAGGCTTTCTTCCTCCTTTTTAAAATTCTGCGTGGACATAATTCCTAAATAAGCACTTCCTTTACTTCCGCCCAGGTAATAAGGGTGTCTATTTGAGGAACCATTACCTATTGGGCTAATCAACTTAGAAAAGGGAGAATTACAATGATTTTTTGGTGCTCAGTCGCACCTTCAATGCCTGATTCATATACATATTAATAAAAAACGTTACCCTAATCAGGGATAAACTTAATTAAACATGGGTTTAAATGAACCACATTTACTTTTGTTGAGGCTAGGAACAGCAGGAGCAGCTTCATTAGAAGCTGGAGAGGGACGCTGTTTGAGCTCTTTGAGTTGTGACAAGGCGTTATCTTGTTGCTGTTCTAGAGATCTAGTCTTGTGTTAACTTCAGCGGGAAAGTTAAATGGGTTGTTAACTGGAATGCTCTCCATTTTAATCTAAAAATTGTGATGTACAGATAATTCTCTTTAGTAAGTACTAATTGTTGGAATCCTGGTGGGATTAATGCTCTCCAGTTCTCTTCTTTTTTAACTAATGTTGCCTGAAACAAAAAGGGGGCCACCACGCGTCTTTATCTGCAAGTAAGCCAAACAACGGGTTATCATAGATAAAAAAGTTCCAATATGGCACCTCAGCTATCAGCCTAGGAAGCCACATCAGACAGTGAAGAAGCTTTGGGGAAATTTTAGTCTGCCGCCCGCTTCAATTGGCAGACCATAGCAAGCATCAGGGGTTGGAGCATCAATATGTGGCATGAGGAGGTAGAAATGCAAGCTGTTGCTCTTTCAAAGTATTTCAAAAGATATGGCAGTCGCAGGTTTGTTTGAACTTTCAGTTGTTATTAAAGGTTTAGGGATAAACCTACCACAAATAAAAATAATTTTGACTTAGAAATGAGGCAGTAATAGTACTGGGGCTTATTAAAACATGAGATTCATATATATATAAATTTATTATTAACATACAAGAGGTGAAAAAAGAAATTCTCTTTCAAATTATCGCCTCCTAGTATTTAAACTACTTGAGGGCTAATAATAGGATACCTGAGAATCTGGGTTGGGCGGAGAGCGGCTCAATTTGGGTAAATGAAGATGCAGCTTATCAGAGCTCTTGAAATTCTCTTCAGCTCATCTTGACTTTAGTTGGGGAGAGTGAATGACAGCATGTATAAAATATCTATGAGGTAAGAATTAATGTTATTAAAACAGTCAAATGTCTTGAAAATATTTTCACCTCCAGTGATCCCCTCAAAGTTTATAAAAGGGGTTGTTTTCCTTGAACGGCTGCGCTAAACTTATGGCATTGTGGGAGCAGAATTGGGAGTCAGTTTTCCTATTTTAAGGATTTGGAAGATGTTTAACAACTAGATTTGTGCTATACAGCCACGGATTAGGAGAAGTAGTATTACTTTAAGCTTACTGATACCCCAGTTATTAGGTGAGGGTTTATTATTTGTCAAATTAGAGCTATTATTCACCAAAAAATTCTTATTGATGCGTTGAATATCCAATTGTCCAACAACAAGTACTGGAAAACTTTTTAGACCTATTTGAAAGCACTTGGAAACAATCTATACAAGGAGACACTTTTTCTTCAACTATTATTTAGAGTTGGCAAACTTCTGGGAAACAAGAGAACTTATATCTTAAATTCTTGAAACAATAGTCCTTAAGATCTTGAGAGCAAATATAATCAAAGAAAGTCTCTACTTCCAACTCTAATCACAAGAGCACAATGCAAAAATATATAACAGTATAAATATCTAATACACTCAGAATTCTTTACTTAATAAATCTTAAAGGGATATAATAAAAATAAGGTTATAAAGTTGTTTGACTCCATGTAAGAAATCAAGAAGTGTTAATATGGGACAACAGCTAGCCAAAATTCTTCTCTAAACTGATTTCCGCTTAAATCAGGTTTATTCCTTTAACTACAGGATAGTCTAATTTTATAGATAATGAAGCGCTAGTGTTTGATAACAGCAAGTCTGCCAGTATTCTTAATTAATTCCAACCTTAATAAGGTATATTTTTACAATCAAGTAATTTTCATCTCATTCAGGGTATTTGAGATATAAATTAGTGGACCTCTGCCATATGCTTCAAAAGAAGCAACTCTAAAAACTAGCTGGAACCTCCAGATTCTCTAAACTATCTTTTCTAAACAGCAAAGTCTACTTTTATTGAATAATTTCAAGAGATTGATATAAGTTTTAAGCGCACAACTTTTTCATTGGTGCCCCAACGGGAATAGCATCCATCACTGATGAATTTAACTTTTATTAGATTAACCGGTGATGTTTAATATATTTGTTCATCAATCTACCTAGTTGGTATCCACTACCAACCAGATTATAATTAATCCTGAGTTAGATTTAAAAATAGTATATTTTAGCATCTTTATCCAGCCTTAGTGGATTACCTTATGAAGTTAGAAACCCCTTAGGTGATAGGACCATTTACCTATTGGTAGCAGGTTGCATTGCTTCAGGATAATCTGAAAGTTTCTGCCAATACAAGCGTTGTTAAAGCTTCAGCAACTGCAAATAAAACCCTAATTGACTGTGATAAACCCCAAATTGATTTGCACAAGAATTTTATTAATATTCAAACTAGTAATAGAAATGCTTTCAAGTATTATTAGGGATCACCAATGGAACATTAATTATCTGGCATGATAGAATATGGAAAGTTAGTTAATAAAATAAGAGAATTAAAATCTCTTTCTGCTTGGTGTAACTTTCTGAGCCAAATTAAACAAATTAAATAAAACAAATTGAATTCACCCATAGTAGTTTCGCTCTGATGTCATCAGATTCTCCGCCAGCTGCTCCAGCCTGGAGCAGCGGCAAAACTCCCCCACCAATTTCCATCTGGCAGGAAAACGCGCTAGGACTGGTTCACCCAGTCATTCCAAACCTATGGGCTGATTTGTTCCACCCAAGGGCCTGGATGCCCACCTTGCTCATACCCAAGTGGTACCACGCTGCCCCCTAGTGCTCCCCCCGGAGCAACATGTACAGCCTAAAGAACGAATATGGGAAACTATTCCCATACCGCAACCAAGCCATTATCAAAATGGCACAGGTGGTGATGACACCCACCAGCTTTATTGATCTCCGTCCCTAAAAGGGGTATTTTGACCTCAGCTTCACCTGCGAAGCTGATGCTGCCACTGCAGCAACTGTGCCCCTAGTATTCCAGGGCACCCCTCTCCCCACAACTCAGACTTGGCTCCCAACAGAAACCACTATGGTGGTTCAGTTTGCTGGCCTGCCCACCCACCTCCCCCTGCATTGCTCCATCAGGAGCTGATGGATGGTTGGGTAGCCTATGGCTCCTACCCCATCTTACAATTTGTGGTCCCAAATGGGGCCACACGACTTTCTGGGCCTTGGGCATATGCCACAATAAGCCCTGAAATTAATAAAATTGCAGTGGCAATTCTGTTGCACACTTTTATTCCTCAGCGCCTGATCATCCATTTTGGTCCCACGTTAAGGGTGGGCGGACAATCTGTCCATCATGTTTCAAGTTAGACCACTCAAAATGAAAGTGCCCATACTCAACCACTTCAGGCAAATCGGACTCATCCACTGACCTCCAATATGCTGCCCGCCCTGTACAATCTCAGGCATGGGGCACAATCCTACCTTCTCAAAACCCCCAAAGCCTGTTACTGCAGCTACATCTGCATCCACCAATCAGCCTCCTACTCACTTCAATGCCATAAATAATTCCTTCAATCAAGCATCAGATTGGATCCCAGTTTGATCCCATGCTTCCTCAATTGAATCATACAAAACTCACCTGTACGCTGATTCCCCAATCCAATTCAACCAAAACCCATGAGAATTATTGGCTGAAATTGACTAATCAGGTAAGTTCAATGAAGTACCATCTCTGCAGATCAAGCGGTTTGTTAATGCAGAATGGGACGCCAAATACCCCCTTGACTTTATACCCCACAGCCAAATGCCGAATCATTTTGCAGTGATCACCAGCTTGCAGTCAAAGCTGCTGCAACACCAGATTGTCATCCCATGCATAAAGCTGTCACTAAATTAGTAGCGATATTCAAAGGAGGAATTCCACCTCCTGTTATCCCCACAACGTTAACCCCAAAAAGTAAAATCAAAGTGAACCAGTATTGCAAAAATGCAAATGATGCTATCCAGAACATGGCAACTATAGCATGGAATCCAAAAGCAAAAATAACCTGAACCAACATTGCCACATTTATTCTACTCCCAGACGCCCAAATTAAAGCTGAAAAAGCTTTGACTGAATATCTCAGTGCCATTTACCTAGCTGGCAATTTCCATGAAATTCCAATTATTAGAGATATCAAACCACATACCGCAGATGCCCCAACGCCATTACTGACGGCTGTGACACACACTCTACTATGGGAGGAAGAAGCTGCTGCCAAAGATGAGCCCCCCAACCCCCCTCCCCTTTTGCCATGGAGGGATAAGCAGCTTCCACTGCCCACCTGGTTGGTCAGTTTTTGAAGCGTTTCACTCAATCCGCTCATTAGGGCGTTTTTTTTTGAACAAATAGTTACATTTTTTTAGTATATTTTAGTTTTGGTAATGTCTGTCCCCTGGTTGGCTTGCCTCAAATAAATATAAAATAAGAGAATTAAATCAAACAATAGTTACCAAATGAATGATAACTCCCACATCTGCTATAGGTTTTTTTTAATAAATCAAGCCTTCTGAATTTGGCATGGAGCATCATAGCTCAACTGCACAGGTTGTAACACACAAACTAAAAAGGTACTGTTTGACTACAGTATCTTTAAAACTTAAATTGACACAAAAGGGGTGGAAGGCGAGTCAGTAGGGCGTATGGCTACCAACCTGAAGGTTGCAGGTTCAATTCCCCGCCCTTTGCACATCGATCAGGGTGCCAGCCAAAGGAAGTTATTGGCGGTTAGTAGGTATAATAACACGAAAACCTTACCCATGATGTAACCAGAAAAATCCGAGTTCCAATCTGGAGGTGAAAAAACTTTCTACGACAGAGTTGACCCTGCTCAGGTTTCATGTCAATACTTTCTTTCTCTATTTCAGTAATGTCCATCCCCTGGTCAGCTTGCCTCAAATTAAATTGACACAAAAGCTTGATTTATTTATAGGGATCCATATTTAATCAAGTAAGAGTTTACAACAATATCTTTATATCCAGCGGCTCTTGTGTTGCTTCACTAAATCTTCTTAGTTGGCTCTATACTCTTTACAGGGAAAAAAGGTCCTTCTACCCTTTGCATTCCTCCTCAGATATGCTCGTTCAATTTTCATTATTGGTGCATTAGGATTTACCAAAAGCACTCCAAAATGGGTCAACTAAAATGATGATACTGAATTTGGGCCAAAGAGACAAGAACTAAGGCTTGGAGTATTGTCCCAGAAAGGATGCTGTCCACTGTATATAGTTAAATTGCACTGCGAATGGCCTTAATAATTATAAAGCCCTATTACTGACAGTTTTACTCCAGCATGGGGGCAACATAGCATAATTATTCTGAATTTATAGATGCAATCATATATTTAAGGCCACAGCTTTGATAGCTGATAGGTTTTTAAGGGAAAAAGAGATGTGCCAGTGGAGATTTAGAGATCCACAAATAGTCAAATAATACTTTATTTTGCTACTTATAATGTAGAGGCATCTCAGAATATTAATGAATAGATCATTTGGATATGCTATCTAGTTATTAGATAAAATAAAACATTAATGATTATAGAATATTATATCCAGATGGTTAATCAAACCATTTACAGCACTTCCCCCACTTGACTAAACATTAGTAAGCAAAGATGTGAGGGGGTCCTAACTTAATGAGAGCCGGGGTCAGTTAGCCTGGAACTCTGATGATATTGCTTTAAGAATTTGGTTTTTACACAGTTGATGAGGTGACCCTTTACTGGATCCTTTATAATGTATGCATCTATGGAAGTCTTCTCATTAATTTCAAAGGGACTTTCCATATGTGATACAAAGTTGCAAGCCCTTCCAACCCCATGAATATCATTATATAAGACCAATTCTCCCACAAAAAGTGGAGTAACGTCCGCCAGCTATTGTTATCACTCTCCTGAGATCTTACTTTTTGAGCCAGCGCATTAGAGTAGGCTGATCTCTGCAATTGAATTAAATTTCTCTTCAGATATCCTAGGTAGGCCTTAGGGTTCATGAATGAGCCATGCATGAATACAATTTTGAGGGTGTCAGAAAATTACCCAAATGGATCCTTCTAATAGTATCAGAATTAGGAGTTCAGTTAGTCAGGAATGATTGCCTTCTAATTACCTAGTTCAATATAATAATTTTATAATGATATTAATTAAGTTTAGGTTCAGCGGAATCTGCATTTGCCGCTGATTTACCATCAGAGGGTCATTATGGGAATTATCAGTGGAAAGCCAATAGTTCCATTATTGATAATCCAAATATGGTTCCACTGACTAAGTTGGAGCATCAGCGACTCATGTGGAGGATGATCAAGAGTTAATTTATAATCTATAGGTTATTATATGATTGACTGAAACTCATTCCAAGGATGGGTCAAATAACATAATTTTGGTAAACAGATGAGCGGATTGGGAGGAAATTGTTACCAGGAATGACCAAGATTTATTATAAATGCCAGCTTGGATAGCCAAAGGGCTTAATAGGTGAGGTAGCCTATGTTATAAATAGTCGCTCATTCCTTCCAAATAACATCTATCTTTGCCATTCTTAATTTAAAGTTTGTAGTTTTTCCTCTAGGTTATTATAAAATGGGATGGAGATCCTTGATGTTGGTACAAGGTGACGCGCCTGGAGTGGCCAGTGATGCCAGCTCCAATACCACCCCCTGAGGAGGAACAGGTGAGAACTTGGCCAACTGGACACCAACAACGGCGCTGCTGGCCATCAACCCTGCAGGGTGCAGCACAGGAGTGCCTTGGCTGCCCAGGATGGGGCAGGACTCACTGGGGAATGCCCAGATGGGTTGGCAAAGGGTTGGGATGGTGGGGCAGCGCAGAAGTGCCTTGGCCGCCCAGGATGGAGGCAGGACTTGCAGGGGCACACCACAGGCCCTAGGGCTAAGGTAAAGTCGTTGGTCTGCTGTATTGGTTGGTTTGATGCAGACTATAAGGGGATCATTATGCCTATGAAGGTAAAATGGCAAAGGGTCAATCAGTCTTCATACTGGTTTGGCTGTCATAATAGCGGAGCCCACAGTCAATTTCGTGACAGTGGTGCTCACTACAGGGAGTTCCGCTAGTGGGTTACATGAGTAGTTGGAGGATGAGTTAGGAGGTTGCGAGAGCCATTAGTTTAAACCCAGAGCTTCTTTGAGGGGGCGATGGGGCAGTATTGGCCCTTTTTGAGGTGGGCCACACTGAAGGATACCATATGGTAAAGTGGGGAGACATATTGGAAAATTTACCAGATGGATCCTTTCAATAGTAACAGAATTAGGGGTGTCAGAAAGTCAGGCATGATTGCTGGCTAATCGCCTAGTTCAATACTATTCAATGTTATAATAATAGTAGTTAAGTTTAGGTTCAGCGGAATCTGCATTTGCCACTGATTTACCATCTAAAGGTCATTGTGGGAATTTTTGGGTGAAAGCTGATGAATCCATTATTGATCATATGAATATGGTTCCATTGGCTAATTTGGATCACCGGCGACTCATGCTGAGGATGCTCAAATGTTATTTATTTATTTATTAGATTATTATAAGATTGACCAGCGACTCATGCTGAGAATGAGTCAGATTAATCTAATTTTTGGTGAACAGACGAGTGGATTAGGAGGAGATCATTACCAGGTGTTGGATTTTTGCCCATATTCAGCTACTAAATTACCAGGAATCGCTAAGAAATAATTTCCTAATGTGAGGTGGATTGGAAATTGGTTGACCCTGATTTTGGAGTAACTATGTTTGGGGGATTTTAGATTATTCGCCAGGTCAGATTCATCAGGGATTGATCCAGATAGATGCTTAAGATCTTGTTGCTCAGAGTTGCCAAAGAAATAGGGGCATCTGATTATTAATTAACTATCAGGTGTACTGATTGGGATTGGTCAGGTTTCATCACTGACTGATTGGGGATTTAAGGAGTAAGTTGCAAGGCAAGTGATGACATCTGCAACTAGCGAATTGATCAGTTGGTTCACAAACTGCCTTAATGGGTAACAAGTCCCATTACGTAAGCAGGTCGCTTGACAAATATTTTTGGTTTGCTTGGATTGAGAGGAAAATGTTAGGGACATGTTTTCTGACTCTTTCCATTTTAGGTCTCGAGGATGTCCAACAATCGAAACCTAGACAGGATAGAGAAGACCATCGCTGCTGAGGCAAGGATGGGTGATTTAATGGCATTGACTGCCATTTCATTGAGGAGGTGTCAACCAAGGGTTGGGCGCCGAATCCCCACTTAGATTCCCTAGGATTCACTAATAAAGAATATAGTAATAAAAATTTTACCAGATAATGATTTGTTAGACTATCACATTTACTTAAGTCTTTGCTTAGTAAAAATTTATCAGCATCCATTTGTTCTATTCCTTCTCAAGGGTTATTATTGCTTTATATAATAATTGGGAGACTCTTTAAAGTAAAGGGTAAGGATCTGAGTGAAGATCCAGAGAAGAAGTGGAATAAAATTGGGGATTGCTGCTTACTGTGTGTCAAACCAGAGAAACTGTAAATGGGGATCTAAGAGAAGATTGAGTTAGGCAGTACAAGGGAACAAATCACTATATCAATACATCATAATTATTTCAAGAGGAAATGCTGGCCAAGCACTGGGCTGAGATCAATTACTTCCATTTAAATACGGATAATAGTTGCCATAGTATTGTCAGATAATATCAACTATTATACAACGCATAAGAATTTCACAGAATTCTGAACCTGTGCAAGTAATAAGTTAAAGGAGTTATTGGCCAAAAATAATCAGAAAACCTATAATTTTTAGAAAGTGGTGCTCACTACAGGTGTGTAGTTGAGTAGAAGAGATTAGAACATGATGTCATATGAAGATGTTTCTAATTCTGGCAATAAGTTACTAGTGAAAGTAATGCTAATGAAACTTTTCTTTCTCGTTGCAAATACTTTTGCAACCTATTCAATTCAAGACTAAATCTAGTTGGATAATCTCACAGAGGAGATTAGTCTGCGCCCATGTCAGGGAGCAGTTGGGCAAGCAAGGTGAGAGGAGCAGGTGGAAGGCCAGCGGCCTCCAACATTCAAAAACACCCCGGAGAATCTGGCGGAATAGTCAAAAATCTCAAAAAATGGTAGTCACAATTTCCCCGGAGATACTCACGTGGCAAGCATGATGCAACCAGTACATCAACACGCCACACTCCCAGCCACTTTTGCCGGTGGAATTTGGAGTCCGTGTGTATCTGGACATCCAAAAAACGGCCTTATGGGAAAGATTTGTGAAGATGTACACAAAATTTTCCTGACCGTGGTGTACGTTGCACCTCACTCCATGTTGCATGGTTGGCTGGACCTAGGTTTCAAAAGCAAAATAGCAGCAGATGAGGCTGCAGTGGCGCGCATAGTGGTCGACCTCCCCAATGGGCAATGGGTCATCAAAACCAAACGCACCAGATGGATAAAATCAAACCAAATTTTCTTCACGTTTGACTTTTTGCCTACTATGGTAAAACGTGACATTTTGGAGCAACACCTGAAAGATGGTCTCACTGTATACAGCGAAATACAATCTTTCAAAATGCAACGCTTCATGCTGATGCCACACCTGTGCACTGTCAAAGCTATCACAGTTCTGACCCCAACTGAGGAGATCGCGAAGGACCTAACCCAGATCTTGCACTCCATTTTTATTGATATTGCAGGGCATACCACCCACCCATTCTAGGTACCCATGGACAGCGCGCCCCCATTTGCACCCACTGTGATGCGTTTGGCCATAAGGCGCATGCATGCCCCATCAAGGAGGGCATCACATTTCAAGAGCACCCCTCAGCGGCCATGGCCAGCGGAGAGGCGCACTATGAACTAACTGCAAGCACCAAGGAGGCTTTCCCATGGGAGCACAAGGCTGCTACCTATTGGCAAAGCCCATCTCCCCGCAGGAGCAGAAGAAGGCCAAGCGGGCCCATAGGCCACGGCCAAGGAAGCGGCCAAGGCCACCACCGCCATCCCACACTCACAACGCCAGGAGGACATGGAGACCTTTGCAGTGGAAGTGACTTGGGAATCCATCATCCAATCAGATTGGGAAGCCCATGCAGAGTGGGCCACTCAATCCGAGGATTCAATGGGAGATTTGATCTCACCCAATCACTGCACCCAAGCTCCAGTCTAAACTGACTTGGGACCTATCCCAACTGAAAAAATTTTTTTGACCCGCTCAATGGTGCACTGAACTCATCCGCACTGCAAAAAATTTGTTTGACATCGGGAAAACAAAACGTGAAGGCCAAAGCCAATGTGAATTTTTCTTAAAAATTAACAAAAACCCAATAGCGTTGCTGCTAACACCCACGCTGCTGTGAAAGCCTGTGGGGACCTTGAAGAGGCTGGTGGCCTGGGGTCCCACCCTTTTGCACCCTAAGGTGCGATGGGGGAAACCTTAAATCTAGGGACACTGAATATCGCTGGACACAAGGCCTCTCCATCCCAGGCTAGGAAACTGAGTTTTTTAAAAACACAAATTACCCGTGGATATCCTGGCCATCCAGGAGTCCCACTGTCCACGAGGTTCTGAGGAAGCTTGGAAAACAATGCTCACCCCATCCCTACCCTTTTGGTCGAAGCACTGTGGGGTGCTAATTTGGAAAAATAAATTTTTCAATTTCACATCCTCAGAAACATTCCTAAATGGCCGAGTGCTCATTGTCACCTTCTCATGGGCTGACGTTGCGCATGCAATCATCAACATCTATGCCCCAAATGGTGCACCTGAGCGTCTGGAATTTTTATCATTGGTCAAATCCCTCCCGCTACCCCCTGATTCTTTCCTAGTTGGCGACATGAACTGTTGGCTAACCTCACCAACGGACTGGTGGCAGCCCTCACCCCACACCCCACAGGGTCACATAGAACTACGCGTTCTAAAAGCCACCCTTGGTTAATGGATGCGCTGCCACAACATGCCCCACTGCTCGAAAACATGACGCGTCCCCACGTCCACAATGGCCAATTAAGGTCCATGACCCGCATTGACCTTATTCTAACACCGGCGAAATTCCAACCCCACATCTCCCACTTCAAAACAACAAAAATGGAATTCTCCAACCACCGACTGGTCTCAATAACCTACCACTTACCCATCACAGTTGCAAAGGCCCCACATTGGTGCAAAATCCGCCCCCCCCCTGAGCTCGCGTCGCCAGGATTTTCCACATGGGTGGAAGAGGCAACTTTGGCAAAATCATTTGTTGCACCGTTTTGCGCGGACTCCATTTCCACATGGGCAACTTTCAAAGAGGACACCATCTGCCACTATCGCCATCTCTCCTCTAGACGCTCATGAGCCACATTAGCGGTTATCTCGCGCGCTCTGGTGGAATTGGCCCACTTGGAGTCCAACATTCTAGCCACAGGATACAGCCCTGCATGGGGCCAGAAGTGGGCGGAGGCAGCCGCCCACCTCAACGCACTCAAAAGGCAACACAAACATTGGGTTTGTGTCCAATACAGGGCCACATGCATCACTAAAGGCGACAAGTACACCGCATACTTCTTTAAAAAAAATTTTGCACCACACCAGAGCGTGGCCTACACACAGGTCCAAAGATCGGATAATTCCTTTGTGGACACTTTGGCTGAAGTGGAAATCGAAATGCAAAAATATTACTCCAAGTTATACCAAGTTGAACCAATTCAGCCGGCTGAAATGGCGGATTTTCTTGACTGAGCTCATATCTGCACCATTTTCCATTACCCAGAAATAATGAATTTAATTACTCCGAATGAATAATGGACAGCCATTCGCGGTGCGCCAAACCAAAATGCCCAGGCTTAGATGGCATTCCATATGAGTTCTACAAAAAATATTTTAAATATGTATCCCCATTGCTGCTAGCCTCACTTAACCAAAGCCTGTTGGAAACGCGTCTCCTACCAGGAGGACATGAGGCCTTAACTGTCACACTCTTCAAGAAAGGGGATAAGCTTGACTTAGCCAACTGGCGCCCCATTTCTCTAACAAACACAGACACCAAAATTTTAACAAAAATCATGGCTAACCGTTAAGGGACTGTAGCATCTTCCACCATCTCCCCAGAGCAATTCAGTTTCATCCCCAGAAGGTCAATTTGGGATAACGTGCACACTGTGGCTAATGTATGTCAGTCCACAGCCACTGGGGCACTTTTATTCTTGGACCAACAAAAGGCCTATGATAGAGACAACTGGGAATACCTAAGGGCCTGCCTCCATCAAATTCAGCCTACACCCCCACTTCATAAACTGGGTAATGCTGCTCACGGAATCTGCGACAATGGCAGTGTGTGGCTCAGGCTTCCTAACGGAAGTAGTCCGCCCTCAAAGGGGCTTGCGACAAGGGACCCCCTCAGCCCACTCTTATACAACTTCAGCCTTGATCCACTACTGCGAAATGTGAATGCCCAACTCACTGGGTCCATGTTCCAGGACAAAACCCAGTCAAGATGATGGCATTTGCAGATGATTGTGTGGTGGGGGTATCTAATAACAAAGATGCATGCGCGCTTGAAGCCCTCATCCATGAATATTCCCAGGTAAGCAACGCGGCACTGAACGCCTCCAAAACCAAAATCATCCTCCTTGGTCGGTTTCAGAACTGCTACGGGCCTCAGCAATTAGTTCCCAACCTGGCACATATGCTCGCCCACGTCCACGCCTTATTAACTCAACACACACCGCTCCACTGGTGCTCCACTTCGTGCCACGTCCTACCATAGGACTGGTGCGCCATCTGGGCATATGGATGGAGGCAGGCGGATATGCGTCAGCAGTAATGGAGTGCCATATACTGGACAACGTGATGAAGCGAATCGCCTCTCAGAGCCCACTACTACTCTCATTGGCAGGGTTGTTCTTGCCAACTCTATGCTCCTTTCCAAAGTCTGGTTCAGAGTCCACGCCATCCCCTTCTCCCCAACTTCTTCAAATCCCTGTATGCTTTGCTGCAAGAATGGCTTTGGTCAGGCCGCCCTCCACCAGTACAGCTAGAGGTCATGTTTGGCCCTCATCATCAAGGTGGCATGGGCCTGCTTGACTTCAAAGCCCATGCTGCCAAGATCCTGGGCACCTGGATCGCGGCTGTCACCGCTCCTACATTCCCATCCCAACACTGGTCGCGCGGCCCGCTCCAACTTCTCCTGAGCCTTGGGCCTCAACAATCCATCAAACCCCCACTCCCTGATGAAATACCTCGCATCACACACATCGGCCACAGGTCCTCATGGGACTAAAACCCACTACAAACGAATACTACTCTCCATGCGAAGCGCAGATTGGAGAATTTGTATTAGTGGACATACAACCTGAAGAGGCCGCCCCTCTGCTCAGTTCACACAAGAGGTACAGGGGCTACCCATCCATGATGGCGTGATCCCCATGCGACCCCATGTCCTATCCAGGGTGGACTACCTGAACATGATGGACATCCCTTATTCCATTGAGACCCAAAACATTCTGGAAATATGTACATCACCCTCTTTTGCAGCCTCAAGTCCGCTCCCATGTGTGGCGCTGCCTGAGGCGGGTGTATCGTACAGCTAAGTGCTATATCGCTTTACACTCATCCTGTGTCGTTTGTGGCCAGTATGGAACGCTGTTCCACCGCCGGGAGATGTGCCCCACCTCTAAAATGATATGGCGCGAAGTTCAACGTCTGCTGAACCAGGATCAAACGCATCCCTTCAGTCTGTCAAGAGATATGTTTGCTTCATCAATGGCCTCCCCCTTCCACCCTCCCTCCATGCTCTGGTGGTTGCAATCGCCATGTGGACTATCCACACGATTGTCTTGGATGCCATCGCTGGCTCCATCCTCACCCTCCCAGAAGCTGTCCACAGATTCCGGTCTCATATGGTGGATCACTTTCAAGCGTGGATGTTTGGATACCTCCCACCGCATCGCCGACAGCTGGTCTCCTCCTGGTTCCCAGTCTGGCTCATCAAATCAGACCCCTTCCTCCACATGTGCTCGATAGTGGCTACAGCCCCTTCACACGTTCCCTCCCCCTCCCCATAAGTGGCGTTCCTGCTGGCAACAAGAGATTGCATCGCTTCTTTGGGGTGCCTCCCCTGGTACTAAGTTTATTTTTCCTGAGTCATATTCATAAGTGTACGTCCCATGGCCGGCCTTCCCCGCAATAAATTTAAAATTTAAAGTAACGCTAATGAAGACAGAACGTGAAATAGATCACGTTTAATTGTGTTCAACTAGATCAGAAGTGGAGCTCCAAGTGAAGCAAATTGAGGATACTTAAAAGATGGAAAAAGGACTTGCTTCTTAGTTATGGAATTGTCTAGTGCTACAAAAACCTGTTCCACCTGAAATCTACCTGAGATGAAGAGGAACATCAGGGCTAACTTGGGTTGAAATTGGGTCCATTTGAAATAGTCCCAAGGAACAACAAGATAAAATCATGTTGAAATTAGTCCTTTTTAAATAATCCTGAGATGTGAGTGTTTAGATGAGGCATTGTAATTGAGATAGAAAGAAATCAATTAAGAGTATCAGATTGCCATACCAATAAAATTAATGAACTCAAAACAGGAAATGTTTGATTCAAGATAGTGGAGAGAATCGTTTGACTCAATATTGCTCAATGATCAGAATTTTCTGGAGATGAGTTCATCATCAATTCATGACGAAATTGGATTAAGATAACGAGGCTAGATCAAACTGTGTGATTAATGGATCGTTTTCAGATCCATCAATGAATTTACTTCCAACTTTAAGGATGGCCACAAATGCCAAAAATCTTTTTTTAGAAGAAAACGATCTATACAATTAAATGGAACTGTTGACTAATGAGATATGAAGATTCAAGCGTCAGTTTCCAAATATGAGATGAAATTAGGACCTGTTGGACAAATAACAAGTTGGTATTGAAGGCCTAATGAATAAAAACATTCAAGAGTTTTGCCAAAAGTGGGCAAGTGTAGCCTATATGTGAAGAAACAGCACTGCTAATCATATAGTGAAGAAGGTCAACACTAAAATCAGAAGTATTGGATTTAAAAGAAAATAAATGCAATGTTCCCAGAGGACCTCTGAACCATTAAATGGTTATGTCCTGAGATTTATGGCAAGTCCTAAAAGAGGACCACTGAACCAAATAGATGGTTAAATCTTAAGAGGATAAGATTTTGAACCATGATAACTGGTAGGTCAGATTATACCTAGGACCCAGTTTGGATGAAAAGGGAAAAGAAAGACCTCTGTACCTTTTTGTAGGATACAAGTCCCATTGCAAAAGAAAAATACATATATATATAAGATATAAATTATGAAATATCAATTTTTATGATCTATGATTTTCAGACCGATGATGAGATTTGATTGCTGGCATGAATTGCTGAGAAAATCAATCTACCAGAAGTTAAAAGCCATAGAATGAATGGCTATGCTGAAGAGTGTCTAAGATATCCAAGTGTTCCTTGGGATGGTCAGATACTATAGAAGATTTATATAGGATTTTGCCAGAATAGTTAAGCCCTTATTTTATCTGTTGAAGAATATGAAAAATGGATCTGTTTGGAATGAAGAAGCCCAGGAATTTCTTTCGATGATTTACACCAGTACCTGATAGATTCTTTAATTTTGAAATATCCAAATTTTGATTGAGAATTATTATACAAACTGATGCTTCGTTGATGATAATCTGCACTGTATTAATCCAAGTATATGAACTTGGGGAAAAACATCCAGTGGCGTATGAGAGCTGGACACTCTCAGCCACAGATGAACTACGCTATAACTGAGTGTGAATGCCTTACAGTCATTTATGCCTGTAAAAAGTTTCAGGTGTAAATCCATGGAACACACTTCAAGGTGGTGATGGACCACTCCTCGTTACATTGGATACACAATTTGCAAGAACCAGAAGGACATTGGCCCAATGGGCATTGAAGTTACAGGCTTACAATTATGAGATTGTCCACTAAGCGGGGGCTTCTCATCAAAATGTGATGGCTTATTGCTGTTAATAATGGATCAGAAGGTATACCAGCAGGCGGATGAGCTTTCTAGAAAATGGTTGACAGAGAAATTGGGAATGAGCTTAAGAAATCCAAGGTGCACTTTGAAAAGCGATGTAAAACACCAAGACCATAGATGGACAAATTTTTAAGATGATTAATGGGAAGCAGTTATTATTTTCAAAGCAGTTGGAAAGAGAAACTATTGTTCAAGCTGCTCATAAGGGTGTTGGGCATGGAGGCCTGAGAAAAACGACTGATCATATATGTCAGTACTACTGGGAGTCAATCAACTATGATGTCACTGACTATCTAGCTTATTGTTTGGAGTGCCAGTTGAACAAGCCAAATTAGAATACAAATGAATACTGACTGGTATGCTCTGAATTTGCATGGCATACGCTGTCCATTGACATGATGGGACCACTGACAATGAGCACAGGAGGAGTCAAGTACATAATAGTTGTGATTGATCATCTGATGAGATGGGTTGAAATGAAGGCCCTGGCAAAAGTAGATGCTAAAAGTACCGCGAAGTTTATCCTGGATCAAGTAGTATACTGACATGGATGCCCGCAGGCCCTGCTGAGCGACAATGGGACAAGTTTCACATCTCATGTGATCCCACAGTTAAACGAGATAATGGGGATCCAAAAATTCATGTCTGTACCCTACTGGCCAGAGACAAATGGACTGGTGTAATAAGCTAATGAAACGCAGGCTGTGACACTGAGGAAGCTGGTTGCAGGAAGAACTTCCACGTGGTGAATGTACATGAGTTTGGTGAGTTTGCCTACAATATCAGTCATCATATGGTGATGTGAAAAACGCCATTTAAATTGCTATATTGGAGGAAGGCCGCGTTGCTACCAATTATATATTTGGTTCTGGAAACAACATTAGGGATGAGTGCCAAGCAGTACCTGAACCAATTGACAAATATCTTAATTGAAATGCAATTGCAAGTATCTATACTACTTTGAAGAGAAGGATACAAGCAAATATGATAGATAATAAGAACTGACTGCCCTTATCAAAAGATTGAATAGGTAAAAGAGTTTCTTATTGTGATACGCATGGTTTTTGAAAAAGAAAAAAACTGGATGCGTTGTGGTTGGGTCCTTTTGAGATTATTGCCAAGATGGTGATGGACGCCTACTCCATCAAGAACCTCTTGGATGGAAAGGTAGTAAATTAAGTCCATGCTAAGTATTTGAAGCGATGGATCAATGAAAAAAAAAAAAAAAGAGTTTCCAAAGGACCACTGAACTATTAAGTTTGTTATGTCCTAATGATTAGGTCAAGTATGAAAAAAGGACCTCTGAACCAATCTAGGTGGTTAAGTCACAAAAAAGACATCTGAACCATAAAAAACTGGTAGGTCTAAGGATACCTAGGATCCAGTTTGGGGAAAAAGATGGACCGCTAAACCAAAACAAGGTCAAGTATCATGGAAAAGAGAAGAAAAAATAAAATATTGATAAAGATATTAAAATAAAAAAGATTCAAACGACATAGAAAAGATTTATAATTTTTTACATTTTTTATTTTAAAGATTATCCTCTATTCAGGGGGTGAAACCGCCTATGTCACCTCTTGTGGGAGGGAGGATGGATAGCAGTAGGAGTGAATAAACTGTCAAAATCTTTAAGATCAGACTCTAGTGAGGGCTAAACCTACACAAAACCAAGTTTGTTGAGCGGATGCAGATCCTTATGAGAAAGCAACTAGGGGAAGGGAAATTAAGATGTTAGAAGAAGACAGACGTGTTACCCCAGAGCAGGGAGGAAACAACAGTACAAGAAGAGCCAGTTAGTGAATAATCCTGAGTAATACTGATATTGTTTTGGAGCTGGAAGATTAGCCTTGAGCACTTGCTTATGTGCTTTGTTAAGAACACTGGGCATATGAGCTGGCAATGAACAAGGAATGCTAGATGGGGGTTTCCTAATTATGCCCCCTATTAAAGCCATCAGTGGAAATTATCAATGGGATGACCAGAAATGAGATAGTTGTGTAAGGAGCGAATGGCATCCTGCAAGCAATGACTATGTGCTTCTTGGAAGTTGAAACAGAAAGAGCGATTAAATCTGGGAGAGGCTGGAAGCTTTATGGCCCAACTTTTAAGAACTTGGCCAGCAAATTGAAGAGCATAAGCTGCAATATCCCAATCTAGGATGTTTTTAAGAAAAAATTCAGAGCTATGGATAAAGCCTTGGTGACTTAGGCCCTTGTTTCTGCATAGTAAAGTTCGAAATATACGCTGTTGCCAATGGTGAGTTTGGTGGCCAAGACAGCTGGCTTGTAATAACGACCAAGTCAGAAGAGGAACTGCTGAAGCAAGTCTGACCTGGTAAGGAAGGAACAATTAAGAGCTAAGGGCATTATTTCAGGAGGATCAATGATGATGTTAGGTGCATCAGCAAAAGGAGCTGAATCCAGGAGAGTTTTTAAAATCTAACTCTGGAATTGATGACAGAGGAAGTATTGGCCATGAGTTATTTGTGATGATTGCTAACCCGGTTTCAGCGGGGTTGGTTAACATTTCTGGTAATTTCATGGAAGGACTAGTCACTGGTGCCAGACTAGGAGTATGTGTCATGGAAGAACTATAGAAAAGGTTCCATCACACAGACCAACTCATCTGCTGGAAGAGCCAAAGATCTTGATCAGACAAGCTGTCAAGCAGCTGTTAGTACTACAACTCAGAATTTGACATATGGGCTGGATGAGAGGGGATGTCAGACTTATATGATAGTCAACATTATGCACTCTGAAATCAATTAAGCTCCAATTTCGGAGAAGATAATATAAAAATTAATGGGATAAGCTCTAGAGAAGAATTAGGAATAATATGAGGCAAGAGGTTATAAAAGATAATTAACAAGGGCAAATATAAATGATCATTCTTAATTGTACCACAAAAATAAATATCGATAGCAAGAGTCTCCTGTCCAGCATGAGGAGAAAATCAGGAAATAAAGGATGGCAGACCATCCCCAACTATACCTCCTTATGCCCCATATCGCTGATGCTCCCACCCCAATGTTGTCCGCCATGGTCCACCAGCTAAAGTGGGTGCCGGACAAAAAAATCCTCAAAGCCTCCTTGCCATTTGATATGGCTTCCTAGGCTGATAACCTAGAGGCTATATTAGGAATTTTTAATTTACATCAATCCCTTTGTTTGGCACATTTGCAAATAGAGATGCGCGGCGCCTCCCCTTTTGGGTTGGGCACCACTAGTACTAAAAAAATGATGGCAGACCATGTATCCTGATGAAGACAGTGTGTCATATGCCTTGATGGGGCGAAACTGGATCCTGGGATTAATATCATCGCAAGTAAATCGATCAGCCCAGAATGACAGAAGATCATGGAAACCATACTCTGAGTAGGTGGTAGCAAGGAGGACAAGGAAAGAGCCACATGCCAAAGGTCATCTCAAGTAGCATTGATTATTAATGAGCATACTCTGGTTGTGATGATGAAGTATTCAACTGAGTGTCAAAAGCAATGTTCTCCTGCCCCAAACCTTTTCTCGCTGGAAATCTACGCAAGAGGGGGATGTTTTGAGATTTTTGCCCACATTCCCAGCCAGCTAGATTACCAGAAATCGCTAGGGGATAATTCCCTAATGCAAGGTAAATTGGAAATTGGTTGACCCTGATTTTGGAGTAACTATGTTTATGGGATTTTAAATTATTCGCCTGATAATATCTGTCAGGGATCAATCTGGATAAATGCTTAAGATCTTGTCAGGAAGAGTTGCCAACGAAATAGTGGCATCTGATAATTTATTAATTATCAGGTGTATTGATTGGGATCAGTCAGGTTTCATTATTAACCAATTGGGAATTTAAGGAGTAAGTTGTGAGGCAAGTGATGACATCTCTGACTAGAAAATTGATCAGTTGGTTTACAAACTGCCTAAATGGGTAACAAGTCATATTACCTAAGAGGTCGCTTGGCAAATATTTTTTGGTTTACTTGGATTGAGAGGAAAATGTTAGGGACACATTTTCTGACTCTTTCCGTTTTAGGTCTTGAGGATGTCCAATGATGGAATCCTAGCCAGGATGGGGAAGACCATCGATGCTGAGACAAGGATGGGTGATTCAATGGCAATGGCTGCCGTTTCATTGAGGAGGTGTCAACTGAGGGTTGGGTGCAGAATCCCCACTACAAATTCCCTAGAATTCACTAATAAAGAATATAACGATATAGACTTTATCAATCAATAAATTGTTGAAACTATCACTTTTACTTAAGTCTTAGCTAAGTAAACTTTATCAGCATACATTTGTTATATTCTTTCTCAAGGCTATTATTGCTATGTGTGATAATTGAGATAATCTTTAAGATAAAGAGTAAAGATCTGAGTGGGGATCCAGAGAAGAAGTGGAATAAAATTGGGGATTGCTGCTTACTGTGTGTTGAACAAGATAAACTTTAAACGGGGATCTAAGAGAAGATCAAGTTAGGCAGTATAGGGAACAAATCCCTATTTCAAGACAATATAAATACTTTGAGAGGAAATACTGGCCGAAAGTTGGTCCAAGATCTAATACTTCCATTTAATTATGGATAAAGTCTTCATATTATTATCAAACAATTAAATTTAAATTTATTGCGGGGAAGGCCAACCATGGGATGGACACTTCCAAATATGAATCAGGAAAGACAAACTTAGTACCAGGGGAGGCACCCCAGAGAAGCGATGCTATCTCCTGTTGCCAGCGGGAACGCCACTTATGGAAAGGGGGAGGGAACGTGTGAAAAGGCCATAGCCACTATTGAGCACGTGTGGAGGAAGGGGTCTGATTTGATGAACCAGACTGGGAACCAGGAGGAGACCAGCTGTTGGTGATGCAGTGGGAGGTATCCAAACATCCACACTTGAAAGTGGTCCACCAAATGAGACCGGAATCTGTGGACAGCTTCAGGGAGGGTGGGGATGGAGCCAGCGATGGCATCCAAGACAATCGTGTGGATAGTCCACATGGCGATTGCAACCACCAGAGCACGGAGGGAGGGTGAAAGGGGGAGGCCATTGATGAAGCAAACATATCTCTTGACAGACTGAAGGGATGCGTTTGATCCTGGCCCAGCAGACGTTGAACTTCGCGCCATATCACTTTAGAGGTGGGGCACATCTCCCGGCGGTGGAACAGCGTTCCATACTGGCCACAAACGACACAGGATGAGTGTAAAGCGATATAGCACTCAGCTGTATGATACACCCGCCTCAGGCAGCGCCACACATGGGAGCGGACTTGAGGCTGCAACAGAGGATGGTGTGCGTATTTCCAGATAGTCTTTTGGGTCTCAGTGGAATAAGGGATGTCCATCATGTCCAGGTAGTCCACCCTGGATAGGACATGGGGTCGAATGGGGATCACGCCATCATGGATGGGTAGCCCCTGTACCTCTTGTGTGAACTGAGGAGAGGGGCGGCCTCTTCAGGTTGTATGTCCACTAATACAAATTCTCCAATCTGCGCTTCGCATGGAGAGTAGTATTCGTTTGTAGTGGGTTTTAGTCCCGTGAGGACCTGCGGCCAATGTGTGTGATGCGAGGTATTTCATCAGGAAGTGGGGGTTTGATGGATTGTTGAGGCCCAAGGCTCAGGAGAAGTTGGAGCGGGCCGCGCGGGACCAGTGTTAGGATGGGAATGTAGGAGCGGTGATGGCCGCGATCCAGGTGCCCAGGATCTTGGCAGCATGGGCTTTGAAGTCAAGCAGGCCCATGCCACCTTGATGATGAGGGCCAAACATGACCTCTAGCTGAACTGGTGGAGGGTGGCCTGACCAAAGCCATCCTTGCAGCAAAGCATACAGGGATTTGAAGAAGCTTGGGGAGAAGGGGATGGCGTGGGCTCTGAACCAGACTTTGGATAGGAGCATAGAGTTGGCAAGAACAACCCTGCCAGTGAGGGTAGTAGGGTGGGCTCTGAGAGAGGCGATTCGCTTTGTCACGTTGTCCAGTATATGGCACTCCATTACTGCTGACGCATATCCGCCTGCCTCCATCCATATGCCCAGATGGCGCACCAGTCCTATGGTAGGACGTGGCACGAAGTGGAGCACCAGTGGAGCGGTGTGTGTTTAGTTAATAAGGCGTGGACGTGGGCGAGCAGATGGGCCGGGTTGGGAACTAATTGCTGGGGCCCAGCAGTTCTGAAATCGACCAAGGAGGATGATTTTGGTTTTAAAGGCATTCATTGCCGGGTAGCTTACCTGGGAATATTCCTGGATGAGGCCTTCAAGCGCGCGTGCATCTTTGTTATTAGATACCCCCACCACACAAACATCTGCAAATGCCATCATCTTGTTTGGGGTTTGTCCTGGCACATGGACCCCAGTGAGTTGGGCATTCACATTTCGCAGTAGTGGATCAAGGCTGAAGTTGTATAAGAGTGGGCTGAGGGGGTCCCCTTGTCGTAAGCCCCTTTGAGGGCGGACTACTTCCGTTAGGAAGCCTGGGCCACGCACTGCCATTGTTGCAGATTCCGTGAGCAATTACCCAGTTTATGAAGCGGGGGGCAGGCGGAATTGATGGAGGCAGGCCCTTAGGTATTCCCAGTTTACTATATCGTAGGCCTTTTGTTGGTCCAAAAATACCAGTGCCCCAGAGGCTGTGGACTGACATGCATTAGCCACGGAGTGCACATTATCCCAAATCAACCTTCTGGGGATGAAACCAAATTGTTCTGGGGAGATGGTGGCAGATGCTACAGTCCCTTAACGGTTAGCCATGATTTTTGTTAAAATTTTGGTGTCTGTGTTTGTTAGAGAAATGGGGCGCCAGTTGGCTAAGTCAAGCTTATCCCCTTTCTTTAAGAGTGTGACAGTAAAAGCCTCATGTCCTCCTGGTAGGAGACGCATTTCCAACAGGCTTTGGTTAAGTGAGGCTAGCAGCAATTGAATAATATATATTTTAAATATTTTTTGTAGAACTCTTATGGAATGCCATCTGGGCCTGAGCATTTTTGGTTTGGCGCACCATGAATGGCTGTTCATAATTCATTTAGAGTAATTAAATTCATTATTAAAACTTTTCTTTCTCGTTGCAAACAGTTTTGCAACCCATTTAATTCAAGACTAAATCTAGTTTGATAATCTCATAAAGGGGATTAGTCTGCGCCCATGTCTGGGAGCAGTTGGGCAAGCAAGGCGAGAGGAGCAGGCGGAAGGCCCGCGGCCTCTAACGTTTGAAAACGCCCCAGAGAATCTGGCGGAATAGAAAAAAAATCTAAAAAAACTGGCGGTCACAATTTCCTCGGAGATACTCGCGTGGCAAGCATGATGCAACCAGTACATCAACACGCCACATTCCCAGCCACTTTCGTCGGTGGAATTTGAAGTCCGTGTGCATCTGGACATCCAAAAAATGGCCCTATGGGAAAAATTTTGTGAAGATGTACACAGAATTTTCCTGACCGCAGTGTTCGTTGCACCTCACTCCATGTCACGCGCTTGGCTGGACCTAGGTTTTGAAAGCAAAATAGCAGCAGATGAGGCTGCAGCGGTGCGCATAGTGGTCGACCTCCCCAAAGGGCAACAGGTCGTCAAAACTAAATGCACAAGATGGACAAAGTCAAACCAAATTTTCCTCACATTTGACTTTTTGCCTACTACGGTAAAACGTGACATTTTGGAGCAACACCTGAAAGATGGTCTCTCCATATATGGCGAAATACATTCTTTCAAAATGCAACATTTCACGCTGATGCCACACCTGTGCACCGGCAAAGCCATCACAGTTCTGACCCCAACCAAGGAGATTGCGAAGGACCTAACCCAGATCCTGCACTCCACCTTTATTGACATCACAGGGCACACCACCCATCCATTCTGGGTAACTGTGGACAGCGCGCCCCCCATTTGCACCCACTGTGATGTGTTTGGCCATAAGGCGCACGCATGCCCCATCAAAGAGGGCGTCACATTCCAAGAGCACCCCTCGGCGGCCATGGCCAGCGGAGAGGCGTACTACAAACCAACCGCAAGCACTAAGGAGGCTTTCCCGTGGGGAGCACAAGGCTGCTACCTATTGGTAAAGCCCAGAACCCGCAGGAGCGGAAGAAGGCCAAGCAGACCTGTAGGACTGCGGCCAAGGAAGCGGCCAAGGCCACCACCACCATCCTGCACTCACAATGCCAGGAAGACATGGAGACCTTCGCAGCGGAAGCAACTTGGGAATCCATCACCTAATCAGATTCGAGGCCCATGCCAAATGGGCCACTCAATCTGAGGATCTGATGGGAGATTTGATCTCACCCAATTGCTGCACCCAAGCCCCAGTCAAAACTGACTTGGGACCTATCCCAACTGAAAAATTTTTTTTGCCCCACTTGACGGTGCACCAAACTTATCCGCACTGCAAAAAATTCGTCCGACGTCGGGAAAACAAAAAGTGAAGGCCAAAGCCAACGCGACTCTTTCTGCAAAAATTAACAAAAACCCCAATAGCGTTGCTGCTAATACCTGCACTGCTGTGAAAGCCCGTGGGGACCTGGAAGAGGCTAGTGGGCCCAGGGGCCCACCCCCTCGCACCTAAGGTGCAATGGGGGAAACCTTCACTCTAGGGAAAAGAATATCGCCGGACTCAAGGCCTCCCCATCCCAGGCTAGGAAACTGAGTTTTTTACAAAACAATTTACCCGTGGATATCCTGGCCATCCAGGAGTCCCACTGTCCACGAGGTTCCGAGGAAGCTTGGAAAACAATGCTCCTACCATCCCTATCCTTTTGGTTGAAGCACTGTGGGGTGCTAATTCAGAAAAACAATTTTAAATTTACATCTTCAGAAACATTCCTAAATGGCTGAGTGCTCGTTGTCACCTTCTCATGGGCCAATGTTGCACACACAATCATCAACATTTACGCCCCAAACGGTGCACATGAGCGTTGGTAATTTTTCTCATCAGTCAAATCCCTCCCGCTACCCCCTGATTCTTTCCTAATTGGCAACATGAACTGTTGGCTAACCTCACCAATGGACCGGTGGCCGCCCTCACCCCATGCCCCACAGGGTCACGTAGAACTACGCATTCTAAAAGCCACCCTTGGGTTAATGGATGCACTGCCACAACATGCACCGCTGCTCAAAAACATGACGCGTCCTCATGTCCACAACGGCCAATTAAGGTCCATGACCTGCATCGACCTTATTTTAGCACCGGCGAAATTCCAACCCCACATCTCCCACTTCAAAACAATGAAAATGGAATTCTCTGACCACTGACTGGTCTTGATAACATACCACTTAACCATCACAGTTGCAAAGGCCCCACATTGGTGCAAAATCCACCCCCCAGAGCTCGCATCACCAGGATTTTCCATGTGGGTGGAAGAGGCAACTTTAGCAAAATCATTTGTTGCACCGTTTTGCGCGGACCCCATTTCCACATGGGCAACTTTCAAAGAATACACCATCTGCCACTATCGCCATCTCTCAACCAGACGCTCATGAGCCACATCAGCGGTTATATTGCGCACGCTGGCGGAATTGGCCCACTTGGAGTCCAACATTCCAGCCTCAGGATATAGCCCTGCATGGGGCCAGAAGTGGGCGGAGGCAGCCGCCCACCTCAACGCACTTGAAATGCAACACAAACATCAGGTTTGTGTCCAATACAGGGCCACATTCATCAATAAAGGCGACAAGTGCACCGCATACTTCTTCAAAAAATTTGCACCACGCCAGAGCGTGGCCTGCACACAGGTGCAAAGATCGGATAATTCTATTGTGGACACACCAGACGAAGTGGCAATCAAAACGCAAAGATATTACTCCGAGTTATACCAAGCTGAACCAATTCAGCCGGCCGAAATGGCGAAGTTCTTGACCAAGCTCAAATCTGCCGTTTTCTGATACCCGGAAATAATGAATTTAATTACTCCAAATGAATTATGGACTACCATTCGCGGTGTGCTAAGCAAAAATGCCCAGGCCCAGATGACATTCCATATGAGTTCTACAAAAAATATTTTAAATATATATCCCCATTGCTGCTAGCCTCACTTAACCAAAGCCTGTTGGAAACGCGCCTCCTACCAGGAGGACATGAGGCCTTTACGGTCACACTCTTCAAGAAAGGGGATAGGCTAGACTTAGCCAACTGGCGCCCCATTTCTCTAACAAACACAGACACCAAATCTTTAACCAAAATCATGGCTAACCGGTTAGGGACTGTAGCATCTGCCACCATCTCCCCAGAAAAATTTGGTTTCATCCCCAGAAGGTCAATTTGGGATAACGTGCACACTGTGGCTAATGTGTGTCAGTCCACAGCCTCTGGGGCACTTGTATTCTTGGACCAACAAAAGGCCTATGATAGAGTAAACTGGGAATACCTTAGGGCCTGCCTCCAACAATTCCGCCTACCTCCCCGCTTCATTAACTGGGTGATGCTGCTCACGGAATCTGCAACAATGGCAGTGCGCGGCCCAGGTTTTTTAACGGAAGTAGTCCGTCCTCAAAGGGGCCTGCGATAAGGGGACCCCCTTAGCTCAATATTATACAACTTCAGCCTTGACCCACTACTGCGAAATGTGAATGCCCAACTCACTGGGGTCCATGTGCCAGGCCAAACCCCAGTCAAGATGATGGCATTTGCAGATGATTGCGTGGTGGGGGTGTCTAATAACAAAGATGCACGCGCGCTTGAAGCCCTCATCCAGGAATATTCCCGGGTAAGCAACATGGCACTGAACGCCTCCAAAACCGAAATCATCCTCCTTGGTCAGTTTCAGAACTGCTGGGCCCCAGCAAGTAGTTCCCAACCCGGCCCATCTGCTCGCCCACGTCCACGCCTTATTAACTCAACACACACCGCTCCACTGGTGCTCCCCTTTGTGCCACGACTTCCATAGGACCGGTACGCCATCTGGACGTGTGGTTGGAGGCAGGTGGATACGCGTCAGCAGTAATGGAGTGCCATATACTGGACAACGTGACGAAGCGAATTGCCTCTCTCAGAGCCCACCCTACTACCCTCACTGGCAGGGTTGTTCTTGCCAACTCTATGCTCCTATCCAAAGTCTGGTTCAGAGCCCACGCCATCCCCTTTTCCTCAAGCTTCTTCAAATCCCTGTATGCTTTGCTTCAAGGTTGGCTTTGGTCAGGCCGCCCTCCACCAGTACGGCTAGAGGTCATGTTTGGCCCTCATCATCATGGTGGCATGGGCCTACTTGACTTCAAAGCCCATGCTGCCAAGATCCTGGGCACCTGGATTGCGGCCGTCACTGCTCCTACACTCCCATCCCAACACTGGTCCCGCGCGGCCCACTCCAAATTCTCTCGAGCCTTGGGCCTCAACAATTCATCAAACCCCCACTCCCTGATGAAATACCTCGCATCACACACATCGGCCACAGGTCCTCACGGGACCAAAACTCACTACAAATGAATCCTAATCTCCATGCGAAGCGCAGAGTGGAGAATTTGTATTAGTGGACATACAACCCAAAGAGGCCGCCCCACTCCTCAGTTCACAAAAGAGGTACAGGGGCTACCCATCCATGATGGTGTGATCCCCATTCGACCCCAAGTCCTATCCAGGGTGGACTACCTGGACATGATGGACATCCCTTATTCTACTGAGACCCAAAAGACTATCTGGAAATACGCACACCATCCTCTGTTGCAGCCTCAAGTACGTTCCCATGTGTGGCGCTGCCTGAGGCGTGTGTATCGTACAGCTGAGCGCTCTAATGATTTACACTCATCCTGTGTCGTGTGTGGCCAGTATGGAACGCTGTTTCACCGCCTGGAGAAGTGCCCCACCTTTAAAGTAATATGGCGCGAAGTCCAACGTCTGCTAGGCCAGGATCAAACATATCCCTTCAGTCTGTCAAGAGATATGTTTGCTTTATCAATGGCCTCCCCCTCCCACCCCCTCCCCCCGTGCTCTGGTGGTTGCAATCGCCATGTGGACTATCCACACGATTGTCTTGGATGCCATCGCTGGCTCCATCCCCACCCTCCCTGAAGCTGTCCACAGATTCCGGTCTCATTTGGTGGATCACTTTCAAGCGTGGATGTTTGGATATCTCCCACCGCGTCGCCAACAGCTGGTCTCTTCCTGGTTCCCAGTCTGGTTCATCAAATCAGACCCCTTCCTCCACACGTGCTCAATAGTGGCTACGTCCCCTACACACGTTCCCTCCCCCTTTCCATAAGTGGCGTTCCCACTGGCAACAAGAGATAGCATCGCTTCTCTGGGGTGCCTCCCCTGGTACTAAGTTTTGTCTCGTCTGAGTCATATTCGGAAGTGTCCATCCCATGGTCAGCCTTCCCACAATAAATTTAAAATTTAAATTCATTATTTCTGGGTATCAGAAAATGGTGCAGATATGAGCTTGGTCAAGAAATTCCGCCATTTCAGCCAGCTGAATTGGTTCAGCTCGGTATAACTTGGAGTAATATTTTTGCGTTTTGATTGCCACTTCAGCCAGTGTGTCCGCAATGGAATTATCCGATCTTCACACCTGTGTGCAGGCCACGCTATGGCGTGGTGCAAATTTTTTTAAAGAAGTATGCGGTGCACTTGTCACCTTTAGTGATGCATGTGGCCCTGTATTGGACACAAACCTGATGTTTGTGTTGCCTTTTGAGTGCGTTAAGGTGGGCGGCTGCCTCCACCCACTTCCACCCCATGCAGGGCTGTATCCTATGGCTGGAATGTTGGACTCCAAGTGGGCCAATTCCACCAGAGCACGCGAGATAACCGCCAATGTGGCTCATGAGCGTCTGGAGGAGAGAGATGGCGATAGTGGCGGATGGTGTCCTCTTTGAAAGTTGCCCATGTGGAAATGGGGTCCGCACAAAATGGTGCAACAAACGATTTTGCCAAAGTTGCCTCTTCCACCCACGTGGAAAATCCTGGCGACGCAAGCTCGGGGGTGGATTTTGCACTAATGTGGGGCCTTTGCAACTGTGATGGGTAAGTGGTAGGCTATCGAGACCAGTTGGTGGTTAGAGGATTACATTTTTGTTGTTTTGAAGTGGGAGATGTGGGGTTGGAATTTCGCCGGCGCTAAAATAAGGTTGATGCGGGTCATGGACCTTAATTGGCCGTTGTGGACGTGGGGACGCATCATGTTTTTGAGCAGTGGGGCAAGTTGAGGAAGTGCATCCATTAACCCAAGGGTGGCTTTTAGAATGCGTAGTTCTACATGACCCTGTGGGGCGTGGGGTGAGGGAGGCCACCAGTCCATTGGTGAGGTTAGCCAACAGTTCATGTCGCCAACTAGGAAAGAATCAGGGGGTAGCGGGAGGGATTTGACTGATGAGAAAATTCCTGATGCTCATGTGCACCGTTTGGGGCATAGATGTTGACGATTGCATGCGCAACGTCAGCCCACGAGAAGGTGATGATGAGCACTTGGCTATTTAGGAATGTTTCTGAGGATGTGAAATTGAAAAAATTATTTTCCAAATTAGCACCCCACAGTGCTTCAACCAAAAGGATAGGGATGGGAGGAGCATTGTTTTCTAAGCTTCCTCAGAACCTCGTGGACAGTGGGACTCCTAGATGGCCAGGATAACCATAGGTAAATTGTGTTGTAAAAACTCAGTTTCCTAGCCTGTGATTGGGAGGCCTTGAATCTAGCAATATTGAACGTCCCTAGAGTGAAGGTTTCCCCCATTGCACTTTAGGTGCGAGGGGGTGGGCCCCAGGACCACCAGCCTCTTCAAGGTCCCCACAGGCTTTCACAGCAGCGTGGGTGTTAGCAACAACGCTATTGGGGTTTTTGTTAATTTTTGCAGAAAGAGTCACATTGGCTTTGGCCTTCGCTTTTTGTTATCCTGACGTCGGACGAATTTTTTGCGGTGCAGATGAGTTTGGTGCACCATTGAGCAGGTCAAAAAAATTTTCAGTTGGGATAGGTCCCAAGTTAATTTTGACCGGAGCTTGGGTGCAGAGATTGGGTGAGATTACATCTCCTATCAGATCCTCAGATTGAGTGGCCCTCTTGGCATGGGCTTCCCAATCTGATTGGATGATGGATTCCCAAGTCGCTTCCACCGCGAAGGTCTCCATGTCCTCCTGGCATTGTGAGTGTGGGATGGCGGTGGTGGCCTTGGCCGCTTCCTTGGCCATGGCCCTATGGGCCTGCTTGGCCTTCTTCTGCTCCTGCGGGGAGATGGGCTTTACCATTAGGTAGCAGCCTTGTGCTCCCCATGGGAAAGCCTCCTTGGTGCTTGCAGTTGGTTCATAGTGCGCCTCTCCGCTGGCCATAGCCGCTGAGGGGTGCTCTTGGAATGTAGTGCCCTCTTTGATGGGGCATGCATGCGCCTTATGGCCGAACGCATCACAGTGGGTGCAAATGGGGGCGCGCTGTCCATGGGTACCAAGAATGGGTGGGTGGTATGCCTGCAATATCAATAAAAGTGGAGTGCGGGATCTGGGTTAGGTCCTTCGCTATCTCCTCAGTTGGGGTCAGAACTGTGATAGCTTTGCCAGTGCACAGGTGTGGCATCAGCATGAAGCGTTGCATTTTGAAAGATTGTATTTCGCTGTATACAGTGAGACCATCTTTCAGGTGTTGCTCCAAAATGTCACGTTTTACCATAGTAGGCAAAAAGTCATTCGTGAGGAAAATTTGGTTTGATTTTGTCCATCTGGTGCATCTGGTTTCGATGACCCTTTGCCTTTGGGGAGGTCAACCACTATGCGCACCGCTGCAGCCTCGTCTGCTGCTATTTTGCTTTCAAAACTTAGGTCCAGCCAACCACGCGACATGGAGTGAGGTGCAACGTACACCGCGGTCAGAAAAATTTTGTGTACATCTTCACAAAATTTTTCCCATAAGGCCATTTTTTGGATGTCCAGATACACACGGACTCCGAATTCCACCAACAAAAGTGGCTGGGAGTGTGGTATTTGATGTACTGGTTGCATCATGCTTGCCATGCGAGTATTTCCTGGGGAAATTGTGACCGCCAGTTTTTTGAGATTTTTGTCTATTCTGCCGGATTCTCCGGGGTGTTTTCAAACGTTGGAGGCCGCGGGCCTTCCGCCTGCTCCTCTTACCTTGCTTGCCCAACTGCTCCCTGACATGGGCTCAGACTAATCTCCTCTGTGATATTATCAAACTAGATTTAGTCTTGAACTGAATAGGTTGCAAAAGTGTTTGCAACGAGAAAGAAAAGTGCAATATCAAACAATTAAATCAACTATTATACAATGCGGAAGAATTGCACAAAACCTAAACCTTTGCAAGTAATAAGTTTATAGGGGTTATTGGCCGAAAATAATCAAGATCCTATAAATTTTTACATTAGAATGAACAAGATTTATTAGAAGCACCAGCTTGGATAGCTGAAGGGTATAATAGGCAAAGTAGCCTATGTTATAAATAGTCTCTCATTCCCTCCAGATAAACATCATTCTTCACCCATTCTTATTTTAGTTGTTAGTAGTTTCTGCTAGATTATTGTAAAATGGGATGGAGATCCCTGATGTTGATGCGAGGTGACACACCTGAAGTGGTTGGCGCTGCCAGCTCCAATATCACCCCACAATTAGGAACAGGTGGGAACCTGGACAACCATCCACTAAATATGGCACTGCTGGCCATTAACCCTGCGAGGTGCAACGCAGGAGTGCCTTGGCCACCCAGGATGGGGTCAGAACTCGATGAGGCACACCACAGGCCCTGAGGCTAAGGTGAAGTCGCTGGTCTGCTGTGTTGGTGGGTTGGACGCAGACCTTGAGGTGGTCATTACGCCTATAAAGGCAGAATGGCAAAGGTTCAAACGGTCTTCATACTGGTTGGCCTGGCACACTAGCAGAGCCCATGTCAATTTCATGACAGGTGGAATGGCCAGTCGTTTCCAATAGAGTAATGCAAATGGTGAATGCCCTGTAGCCTAGTGATATGAGATGTTATAGGCAAATATGGAAAAAGGTAAGAAAAGATTCCAAAAGGACGCCTTTACCATATTTATCTTTTATAAAATTCCTATTTAAGTTCCATTTACACACTACATGGTGCTATTAATTTCAGGTTAATAGGGCGTGGAAATACTCCATGGATGCCCATCAAGTCATTGATTTTGGCAATCATCTGAGATTTAAAGTTGGTCCCATTATTCGTCAAAAGAAACTGGGGGCATCCATGGCAATACATAATATCTTCTAAGATGAACTTCGCCATAGCGGGCCCCTAAAACTGATAGCTCTAGCCTCAACCTATTTAGTGAGGTGATCAATGGCCACTATTATATACTTGAGTACTAGAAGTATAGACCAGAGGTCCCATCACACTAACAAAAACAGTGTTCCAGGCAAAAAATGGATTAACAAATTGATTATATGGCTTTCTTTTAAGTAATGACCACTTGACACTTTTTGAGTGTTGTAGGGTTTCTGTCATGAAAACGGCAGAAGAAGTTTAGACCAGCTTTCCAGTCAGGATGCGTGAGCACGCAAAAAGCAAGCCAGAATGACAGAGGCATTGCTGCATGTACGGCGTCATATGGAGCTGCAAATTGGGAAATGATAAATCATTAGTGTAGGGCAATTGTTAATAACAACCTGAAAACAAATCAAATGGTGACAAAACCAGAAACTGGGGGTCTTGCTGCAGGTGATGGTACCACTGGGAACATTTCTTTAAGGTCGCCGGTGGGTGGGTTCAATACAACTGAGGTGATAAGGGGGCGGATCCTTGCTTGGAAATGGTGGATAGAAGGCTACAAGATCCCAGTATATTGATGGCGTATAGTCAAAATAGGGGGTTGAATTTCCAGAAGTATCTGGCCCGTTGAATCCAGTTGGCGATGGTGGGAGCCAAAATCATCAATACTGGTAGAGCCCATACAGTATAGGGACCAACAGGCCACCAGTATAATGCCATTGGGAATATGGCCAGAAGGATATCAATAAAGTAGAAAATTGATAGTTATTAGAGGCGTAATTTTATTTAAATGAAAGTGAAGAAAATTGGCCAACAATTTTCTCAGTATGATGCAACTGATTAATTGTGTTTATTGATGTGGGAACAAGCAGGGATTGGGTCCCTCAAGATTGACCCAACTGGAGAATTTTCGGGGGATGAGGGAGATACGCTCAATAAGAACCAACATCAAAGAATTTGGTGGCTGGCTGAGTCACTTTCAGTTTGACCTTGAACGCCTGAACTGAGGCTTGACTGCATTTCTGGCAGTTGGCATGACAGCATCTGGCCCAACGAGCTACGGGAATTCACCTGGGCCACCCCACATAGGGGCAGTCTTAATTGGTTATAAACAGGTTTAGGATGCATAACCTGCTCATGCTCAGTTGCTAAGCTGTTCATTTGGTTATAGGAGTTGTGCCAGCCGCAACTCCCAATTTGCTGGATGGGAGCTTTGAGCTAATGTCAATGTTTCCAATGATACTACCTGCACGTCAGGGATCATACCCAACAATTGTGAGAGGTGGTTAGTTTTGATGATTGCAAAGCTGGCCAAATTCAAACTGTCCGTGCTTCTGGCTAATAATTCAATCTTCATCCCTTTTTGACCATGTGGATTCTGATTGTTGGGCTTGATTTCAATTGGTTAAAACCAATCAACTTTGATTCGGTGATCTCAGCACAGATTTCCCTAATTTGGGACATGTTTGGCTGAGGTGAGTGTGGGCACTGGGGGAGGAATCCAAAGAGGGAGAGCTGTTACCCAGTGCATGTCTACCACGTGGGTGATGTCACCCTTGGCAATGAGGGGTACAGCCACCCTCTTTGGACCCTTTTACTTGGAAATGGGAAGAGTGCCTGATCCACGCACAGGGGACGTTTTCCTGGACTTAGATTACCCTTTCCTTTTTCAAAGGAGAGGCGACACCGCTGGGAAACTTCATGAGGGCCACATTTTTGTGTGCTTTGGGAAATTTGATCACCATTACAGTCACAACCTTTTGGGGGATGAGGAGCAAAGGGTGGGATTCATGAAACGCCTTAACCAGTTCCATGCAGTTAACGCAATCACAGGCCCTGACCCAACTATTCTTGTAAGCCAGATAACATTTCCAGACCACGAGGTACTGAACGGACATTTGGGACTTTCAGGATGCTAGGATTATTTCCACTTTGGCCTCCTCCATATTTTCAATTACAATCGGCTCAGGATCCACAGGAGCAGTGCCCTTAGATGGTGACAACTGAGAAACAAGGAAGACGGGGTGCTTTTTCCAATGGGCTGGTAGTTTTAACTGCTATGCACCATTGCCCAAGCCTTTCTCCACCAAATGGGGACCCAAACACTTACTGGCGAACTTATGAGAGGGCACCTGCCTATAAAATGACATGTATCAAGCATAACATAGGAGACCACAGTTATGTTATAACCCAGGAGTCACTTATGTTTTGAAAACTGCTTATATTCTTCGATAGATTTTGTGATGTGTTCCCACATTAATGATTGAGTAGACCCAATATGTTCAATATGATCCACAGCTTCTTGGACCTCAGGCTGCAATCAGGGTCCAACTGAAAAAGAGGGAATATATCTGATCATTGCTTCATAAGTAGAAACCCAGTAGAAGCATGAATCCCATTGTTGTAAGCAAATTGAGTGAGGGAAGGTCGTTAGACCTGGTGTCCTGTGTGGCTGCAGCATAGCTACGCAGGTACTGTTTCAAGGACTTGGTTTACTCACTCATTTTATCCATCATACTGGGGTTGATATGCCATGGAGCGACAGGGGGAAATCTTTAAAATAGATAAAGTTCACTCCAGAACTGCGCTGTGAACTGTGAACCACGGTCACTGATGATCTCCTGCTGGAGACCAAACATTGAAAACACATGGCGCACAAAGCGATGAGCGGTTTCCTCCAGGGTAATTGTGGAAGCACAGGGGATAAAAAGAAAACTTGGTGAAACGACCAACCACAACCATCACTGCTGTAAACCAATTAAAGGAAGGAGTTTGACAAAAAAACCACTGACACCAATGTCCATGGACCCTCCACCTGTTGTAAGGGGTGTAGAAGCCCATTTCTACCAGAGCGATCCAAGTTGGCCCAAACACAAGTAACCCAATTGGCAATCCAGGCCGGAACTTCCTTAGTTAAACCCGCCCGATTGTAGGTCTGCTTGATCAAGTTGATGCTTTTCTTATGCCCAGATGGCCAATCATGGGAGGGTTGTGATGTGCGTGAAATACCTCGGCTCAGAAGAGAGGGAAACAAAAATTCGCAACCTAAAATAGATGAGTTTCTCTACCAAGAAGTACAGGGAGTTTTTTTGATTTTGGAGGACAATTGCTTGAATAACTTTACTCCTTTAGGGCAGGTCATTTTAGATGCTAAGATCTGTGTAATGAGAGGGGCTTCTGGAGCAAAGGCGACTGAAGAAACAACAGGGGGAACAATTGACAAGATCTGTCAGCAGGGATCATGGTAGCAAGGTCAACTTCCTCTGGGTCCAAGGTACTGTGGGCTGGGTTGCAGCTAAGAAAATTGGGAAGTACATTAAGCGCACATTTTACAAATTTGTATATGAAATTGAAACTGCACAAGTCCTGATAGGTGCATTTTGAAGATGTGCAATTTTGGGGTTTACAGAAATACAAGAGAGCTTGGTAATCCGTGCGCACAGTTAACTCATGCTGGGCACCCTGTAACAGATACCTCCAATGAGTCAACGCCCATGCTAGGGTTGCCAAATCCTTATCGTAGATGGCCCAGGATTGCTGCATAGAAGTAGATTTTTGGGAAATTTAGGCAACCGGATGTTCCAAGCCATTTTGCTCTTGTTGCAGAACTGCCCCCACTGCTACCAAGGAGGCATCACATGCAAAGATATATGGCTTGGCAGGATCCGCATGTTTCAGGATGAATTGGGATAAAAACACCTCTTTGATCAACTTGAATGCATGATGACATTTGGGTGTCCAACAAAACGGCACATTCTTGCCTGTGAGGGGGTGGAGCGGTGCAGCTAACTGGGAAAAATCTGGGAAAAATTCTTTAGGAAAATAATGGTTCCCAAGGAACTCCTTAATTGTTTTGGGTTGTCATATTTGCCATTCATGGATAGCATCCAAATTATTAAAGGGAATCACATAGCCATCCTTAAGGACTGGGTTCCCAAGTAAGGTATCTTCCTCCTTATAGAAATTGCACTTGGAGGCTTGACAAACAACCCTGCCTTGTGCAAAGAAGCCACGACTGCAATCAAATCTTTAGCGTGTTGTTTGGGAGTTGGGGAGTGTTGCAAAATTGACCCTGGGCTCTGCTAGTGTGCCAGGCCAACCAGTATGAAGATTAGTGGCCCTTTGCTGTTTTGCCTTCATTAGCGTACCAACCCCTATACTATCTACTTCTACCTCGCTGGGTATTAGCCACAGAGAAGTAAAAGTAAGCTAAGGAGGAGGTATGGGAGCTGGCAGCACCGGCCACTCCAGGCATGATTACCCACACCTCTCAGGGATCCCTAGTCTATCTACTTCTACCCCACAGGTCTTAGAATTATAAAGTAAAAGTAACAATGGTGCAAGAGAGATGCTTATTAGGAGGGAATGTATTGACTATTTATACTATTTCCAGGGCTACTGCGCCCAAGTGCTCTTTGGCCAATCATCTTCTGGAAATTCCATTGGCCTCTTGATCCCAAAACTCTATTAGATCATAAACTATTCATTATTACTTCATAGCGATTCCCTCTTCAGATCTGCTCAACTAATCTCCAAATTATTAATATTAGGTCAATCCATCCTCAGCATAAGTTACTGGTTGATTGTATATAAATTCATAAATAAATAGGACTTTGAGCTTCCTCAGCATGAGTCGCTGGTGCTCCAAATTAGTTGCAATTTCCTAAATAATTGATTATGAATACTTCAACTTTACGCTGGAAAATCCCACAATCAAATTCTTGTGGCAGTTGGTGCAAGGATAAGATTTTGCCAACTTGAACTATAATTAGCAAAACCCCCATTAGATACTGAAAACTGATTACAGCAGCTTTTCACTGGAATTTCACTTAAACTATAGTTAGCGATTTCATTGTTAGATGCTGGTAACTGAATACAGCAGCATCTCACCTGCAATTCTCACAATCATAATTTGATAGCAGCGCCAAACTGGGAGTCTGCTGACCTCAAAACGATTATTATTTTTATATCATTAAATGTTATCAAACTAGGCGATTATCTGGCACTTACGCCCAACCAACTGAAACCCCTAGTTCAGATACTATTGGAAGGATTCATATGGTAAAATTCTGACAGGGAGTGGACCAGAATGTCATCAATTTATGTTACTGTGCAAGTTATCTGAAGATCGCCCAGTACACTGTCAATCATTTGTTGAAATGTAGCAGGTGCATTCTTCAGCCCAAAGGGCATTACGCGAATTAAAAATGCCTTGCTTCATTTGGATTGTGGTTGGCCATTCTTGCCCTTCCAGACATGAATCTGGTTGAAGGCATTGTCGATATTCAGCTTAGAAAACACATGAGATTTAGCAATTGCTTAAATGATAGTCTGCTCCTGGGGCAGAAGGTAGGGATTGTGAATTGTAACCTTGTTTAAGTTCCATAATTCATACAGGGATGGAGGGAACCATCAGCTTTTTAGCAAAGACAATGGGAGATGCAAATGGCGATGTCTCTTTAAACAAACATCCTTATTTAAGCATATCATCTAACCAAATGTTAAGCACAACCTCCTCCTCCGCTGTGTGGGGATACAACAGGAAGTTGATATTTACTAACTGCACTGTCGTTCTAAATCACAATTTGAATTTAGTATGAGGAGGCAGACAATTCACCTTTTCAGAATCAAAGATACTCGATAGTGCATTAAATCTTTGGGAAAATTGGACAGAAGACCCACAGGAGAAATGAGGGAAGTAATAGAACGGTGATCTTGAGTTTTCTTGAGAGTTTCAACTAAAGGAAATTCACCCTCCTGTTGATCATTAGCGTATGACAACATGTTTGAAACCAAGTAGATTCTGACATGTTGTCAGCACCACCATCCAATCCCCAAGATCACTGAAAACACTAAGTTTGGCATAGCAGAAGACAGATCGCAGAAGCTAAACTTGCTACCAAAAAAGTTACTGGCTGATGGACTACATATGATGTCTGGGAGGCTGAAGAAGCCACCATCACTGATGGCCCTACGTCCATGTCCAGCTCCAATTGTTGGCCTAGATCAACGCTCATAAAATCACCTGTGGTTCCGGTATCCACCAAAGCCTTAAAGATGGTGTGGTGAGGTCTAATACTAATCTTCATAGGTAATAAGAAAAAAAGCTTTGTTTATTGGTAGATTTGGGCGTTTCTGTTGCAACTGAAGTAATGGCAGGAAAATCAGAAATAAGTTTGGGGGCCTTTTCTGGAGTAAAGTTGGGAAGGACAAGAGCTTGGGAATGGCTTCATCCAATTGAGCTTTTACTAATTCATTGATAGGTGAACCAGGATAACCCAACTCCAATGCAGGAGTATTGATGGGCTCAGAGGCCAGAGCTAACACTGATTTAATGAAAAACTGTATCCATGTTTTTGTTGGGTAGTCCTATCCAAGTATTTCCCCCTTGATAGTGGGAAGTATGGCGAGGGGAGGCGTTAATAGTGGTCGCAGCATTACATATTTCTTCCACCATTCCTTTCAAGGAGGAACAAACCTTATGATGGGCAGAAACTGAATCTAACCCTGATCTAAAGATTTCCTGAAGCATATCATTAGAGATCCAATGTGGGAGCTTTTTGTGGAAGGTAGAGATCAAAGAAGCCAAGCTGGGGGCTTCAGGCATTTTAGAAAGCAATTGGAATAACCAGTCTGAGAGTGACACAGGGGGTTTTAAAAAGCAGCCAATATGACGGCAACCAGTGAGGTGGGATCCCCCGCTTGTGAAGAAGAACGCAGAAGGCCTGGTACCCACGAACGGGCATCCCCTTATACAGCGTCCAACAAAGCGACCCCTTGTTGGGCATGGGATAACACAGAGGCATTGTTAAGGGCAATTGCAGAATGCATTTTCACCTCAGCAAGGGCGTCAAGAACCTGGTTCACAATATCTCAAGAAGGAACACGTGAACTTTTTCCTGAATATTATGGGGGAGAGGTAGTAATCCACAAGGCTCTTCCATCCTGGGGAATTTTCTCTAAAGTATAGCAGATAATACCCACAAAATCAGCAAGTTACTATATGAACAACAATAAGCAGACCACTGATTGCATGTTCATTTGATAAAGTGTAACCACTGTAGCGCCCACCTTGAAGATCAGGGCGGAAGTGTCAGGAAACAATGGTGGTCAATTAAGTCATGAAAACGGCAGAAGAAGTTTAGACCTGCCTTCCAGTCAGGATGTGTGAGCACCCAAAAAGCAATCCAGAATGCCAGAGCATTACCTCATGTATGGTGTTATATGGAGCTGCGAATTAGAAACAATAAACTGTTAGTGTAAAGAAATTGTGAATAACAACCCAAAAATGAACCAAATGGTGACAAACCCAGACACTGGGAGTCTTGCTGCAGGGGATGGTACCACTGGGATCATTTCTTCAAGGTCACCGGTGGGTGGGCTCAAAACAACTGAGGAGACAAGTGTTATGGAAACTTTAGTGCAGGAGGTCGCTGGAGGGAAAGACACAGGCCAAAGGTGATACAACAAGGCTAAGTGACTCAACAAAATGAAGAGATCTCTTAAACAATCAGTATTGTGTTTCCATATAATTTTTTTGAGCAAAACGCACACCAAACTGGCCACAACCATCAAGGACAAGAGGCCCTTAGATCTGGGAAGGGTGGCGTAAAATTTAAGGCTAAGTCCAGAGTAATATGAGGAAGCTGAGCTGGCGGAATAGGTGGCGGAGTGGGTGGAGGGCTCACGTACAGCAGGGGGTGCAAACCAGAGTGGAAAATGAACTCCAGCCATCACAGATCGTCGGAGAAGTATATCTTTTGTTGAAAGAAACAAAAATTATACAGGAAATTTGCCCAAAATTCCTAGACTTTATTAGGGTGATCAGAATATCTGAGAAAAGCAAAGCCTTTCTCATCTTGGAACTTAATCTATAATGGGTTGCTTCACGAAGATTCCAGTGGTTATTGGAATCTGATATGAGCTACAAATTCGGCGCTTTACAACAAAACAAAAAAAAATTGAATTTGGCCAGATTTTGTAACCTCATATCTTGTGATTTTCTGAGTCTTGAGTTCGATTCCCACCTGGGCTTTTTTCTTAAATAATCCGTTTTCCTCAGCCCTGGCTGGCAAATCCAAAACCCATTTTTTGTCAATGACATTAGATAGGTCTTTGGTGATCCTTAGGGGTTCTGGTCTCTGCCCCAAGGGCTTGTTGGAATTGGCTTTAGAATGGCGGTTAATTCCAGAAAACATGTCACTAGCTGTGACATCACCCTCCGCTCTTGGACGGGGTTTTACACCACCTGAGGGGACATTGGCTAAGGCAAAGTTTGTGTGGGGAGTGGGTAACTTCATGGCAGCTAAAGAGGCTTGGGTGGCAGGTCCTGCGGCATCTAAAAATCTAGAGTGGAAGTCATGAATTAGGTCCTGAACATTGGTCATGTCCCTATAAGATACCCAGCTGTTCTCTGTCTCATCATATCCGTTACAGGACACCAAGTATTGCAGGCGGCGCCTGGATAGGCGAGAAGAAAGAATGGCATCAATCTCATATTGTGGTTCACCATCCACTATCATGGGATCTGGGTGAGGTGGCATGGGACCATTGAAGGGGGTCAGGAGGCATTCATGTAAGGTGCTGTACACTTTAATTGAAGGGGGTAAGTCAACCTGATAAGCAGATGGCCAACTTTCTTGAGGATCTTGAAGGGTCCAACACGCTTGGGACCTAACTTGCGTCAGGGTTGCTTCAGGTTGAGATTCTTGGCGTTAACCATGACCAAGTCGCCAAGGTTATACTCAGGTCCTTCACAGCGCTTTCAGTCAGCATATTCTTTGTAGATCCTCACAGCATCAACGGGATGGTCCTTCACTACCTGATGTTTGTCCCCTGAGCTCTTTAGAGCGCTCATTGGCAGCAACGACGATGGACTCAATCCATGGACTTAGGTCGAAACTGGGGTTGTAATTATAGTTTGCAAAGAAGGGGGAAGTGCCTGTAGAGGCATGGGTAAGGTTATTATAAGCAAATTGCACCAGTTGGAGGTGAGAGGACCAATTGTTCAGTTCAGCATTGGAATAACTACGCAAGAATTGCTCCAAACCTTGGTTTACCCTCTCCGTCTGCCCATCTGACTGGAGGTGGAAGGCTGTGGAGCGGCAGGGGCGGATGCTGAGGATGGAAAGCTGGGCTTCCCAGAACTGAGCGGTGAATTGTGGGCCCTAGTTACTGATAATCTTCATTGGGAGACCATGTAAGCAAAAGATGTGATCTACAAAGAGGCGGGCTATCTCAACTGAAGTAATGGTGGTGTTGCAGGGGATGAAGTGGGCCATCTTTGTGAAACGGTCCACCACAACCATTACTGCATCATAACCCTGGGACAAGGGAAGTTCCACAATAAAATCGACAGACACTGATTTCCAATGGCCCTCAGCACCTAGAGGGGAGCAAGCAATCCAGTACTCTTCAGGCGGCTTGGTTTTGACTGGTTGCATTTCAAGCAGGACTTTGTGAATTTTGCCACATCAGTGGCAATACCTTTCCAACTTTAGGAGCGGCGGACTAACTCAAGCGTCTTGTCCTTGCCAGGGTGGCCAGCAGTTGGAGGGTCATGAGCTTCAAGGATCACTTCCTCACGCAGGGGTCCAGGAGGTACCCACAACTTGCCCTGATTGAGGATGACACCATCCATCAACTGGTAACCTTTGTCCAGGGACTCGCCATTTCTATGGCAGGCCTGCTTAATCTCATCATAGTCAGCTGACAGAGGTTGGGACAACCTAACACGGGAAGGGGTGTCAGCATCACCTTCCAAAGGTTCCATCATAAGCAGAGCGGGGGTTGCACAGTGAGCTCTTTCTCCTGTTCCGGCTTAATCAACACCTGGGTATTGTGGGCGTCAACTAGTGCTGGGTCAGGTGCTAGGGCAGGGTTCCGGGATAGAGCATCAGGTAACACGTTATGGTTGCCCTTAATGAAGTCATATTGAAGTCAAACACTGATAGGGTTTCTAACCACCAGGACTGGCGAGGGGATAGCTTCTGGGGGGCGCAGTAGTACCTCAATGCCTTATGGTCAGTACGGACAGTAAATGGCCACTTAGAACCATGCAAATTGTGGCGCCAGTGTTGTACTGCCTCAACAACTGCAAGGAGTTTCTTATCATATATTGCATAGGTGAGCTGCGCCAGGGTCATTTTCTTAGAAAAGTACGCAACAGGACGTTCCAGTCCATCCTCCCCCTCTTGTAGCAGAGCAGCTCCCACCGCAAAGTTGGAAGCATCAGTGGCGACAATAAAGTGGCGGCTGGGATCTTCATTTACCAACACCGGCATGGGCAATAGTATTTACTTGACGGCGTGTAATGCAGCGTTGCATTTATTGGTTCAAAATAAAAATCTTCTTCCCTGAAGCAGTGTAGAGAGGGGCGGCAACTTCTGAGAGCTGGGGTGAACTCCTTGAGAAAGTTTCATGTCCCAAGGAAGTTGCGTAACTCTTTGAGAGATGAGGGAGTAACCCAATCGTGGATAGCTACTTCTTTATCTGGGGCAATCATGTGATTATGGGAGAAGATAATGTTTCCTAAGAACTCGACCTTGGGTTAGAAGAACTCACACTTGCTGACTTTAATTGTAAGATTTACCTGTGAAAGTCTCTCCATGACAGACACAAGGTGGCGGGCATGAGATTCTGCGTCTGGGGAAAAGACCAGTATTTCATCCATGTATGCAATCGCGCATGTACCCATAAGGTCTCCCAAGGCAGAATCAATGAGCCTCTGAAAGCAGGCGGGAGCGTTCTTCAAACCAAACGGCATAACCCTTAATTGGTAGATACCTTTCCAAGTGTGAAAAGCGGTCAATCACTCTTGTTATTCTTTAATGCGAATCAGGTTGAAAGCGTTGAGGCAGTCAAGCTTGCTGAATACCCTAGCCTTCTCCACGTAGCGGAAAATCTGTTTCTCCAGAGGAGCAGATGTGGGTCAGGCACTGTTACGTTGTTCAGATTTCCATAATCAATGCAGGGACGAAGTGAACCATCAGACTTCTCTACAAACAGGAGGGGGTGTGTGTGTGTGTGTGTGTGAGGGGGCACACAGGTGAGGATTTCTTAAAGATTTGACCTTAGAGAGCATGTCATCTACCCAAACGTCCAAGGCAGTTTCCTTACTCAGGGACAAGGGATAGATTGGAGAGGATACCTTGATGAGATCCACAGTCAACTTAATCTCAAAGTCAAACTTGGTGTGCTCGGGGATTGGGTGGGCCTTTGTGGGATCAAACAGATCAGCATATCCATGGATGCATTATGGAAAAGTAAGCGTTGAGTCAGGGCATCAGTAGGTTGAATAGAGGCTAGGCCCACCTTAGGAGAGAGGCCCCACCTTCTGGGGAGCACCGCGGCGCTCTCATCTAAGCAAGGAATGGTAACCGTTACTCCACCAGGAAATTGTGCATGCATGGTAGACTCTAGGAGGTTAGTGGCGATGTCAAATCGGCGCCACCAGACAACCCCTAATATAGCATGGTGTAGGAGGTTCTTTATTGAGGAGAAGCTCTCAACAAAGTAATCATCACCTGCAATGAAAGGGACAGGTGTTAACACACGATAATTTGGAATGGTTTGAGATGCACCACACTTCACAAACTGATCAACTTCCAGGGGTAGCTCCAGGGCCTCTGCCAACTCTTGGTGGATGAAGTTTTCAATTGCTCCAGTGTCCACCAAAACGAGTGCTTGAAAACTCTTCCTTGCAGAAGAAAAAGTAGCCATGAACAAGAAGTAAGCAGATAAGGTTTATTTCCCTCGGAGACAAGGGTTGACAGGATGGCTTTTAAGCCCAGAAGGTCGACGTATAATTTGGATTATCCCCTAAAAAATTTTCCATATGACTTCACATTTCCATAAAGTTGTCCACGGGAATTAAATGTTGTGGGGTAGCTTAATGTTCTATGTTCGGCGGGAGGAAGGTCTTTATCACATGAGACTACACCAGTCAGGAAAGACAAGTTTTTGGTGGGGTCAGCCACGGCTATCTCTTCTTCAATCATTCTCTCATTGATCTCTACTCGTTTCTGAATGGATTCTGCCACAAGAGGTGAGTCTGGAGTGATAAGAAAGAGTTGTTCAATTGGGCCAACTGGCATGAAAGGTTGGACAGAAGGCATAGGCTCTAAAATGACAACTGAGTGTCTGAGACTAGAGCGAAGTGAATGCTTTGAATCAAACAGGGCTTTACTTAATAATCCTCTCGACTTTTGAGTACAAAAGTGAGGGGTACTCTATGGAGTGCGGTGGTGCAGGGCCAGTAGTGAGGGGACCCCCACCTATGTTGGAGGTTTCAGTCTCACCTTCCAGTGAGCTCACTGCTGGTTCCAAGCAGTACTGGGAGAGTAAAGAAGTAGGGCATTCTAGAATCAGGTTGGAAGTGTCCATAAAAGCCAGTGTCTCATCTGGATATTTCACCACTGGATCAGAAACGTGTTGGTGCCCCACAGTGATGAAGTTGTCAAGTTCTAGGATCTGAAGTTCAGCGGTACAATTAGGATTGGTGGTACAGGGGCTGATAGACAACAGTGATGCAAGGATGGAGCATGTCCCAGATAGAGAGGGTGGAGGGTTATCCCATATGCCAAGGGAAGCACCAGTATTATCTAGGGTCTTGTGGAGAAGGGCCATTTTCAACTGTTCAAGAGATTCCAACCTTGATGCTCGCTCTTGAAACAGGTGCAAGTATTGAGCTGGTGTGAGGTCTCCTTGGGACATGTGTACAAAGGAGTTATAGTCCTCAAAGTTAGCAGGGTGATACTCTCAGGGCTTGATAAAAGGTTTCCAATGCTGGGAGAGATTCCAGGAGGGATCTATTATTCTCACCCGTGGAGAGTAACCATTGGTGAGCTCCCTCTGAAATCTCACGGAGCAGCAGCTGGAGGAAAAGGACGTCAGCTAAGTCTTACCTTGAGACTTCTGGCGGGCACTAAGACTGGACAACGTGTTGAAGATTTCGTTTTTAAAATTTGGAATCACGTGAAAAGTGGACAGTGAGACAAGTAGTGGTAGGTACTGCACACTATATGAGCATCTCGAGTGAAGGGAGCCGCGCAACAACATAAGAGCACCCTTTTAGAAAGGTAACAACCAAGGACAGAAGGGATACAAAAGTACCAGCCCAGTGGACCGCTTCAACGGGTGACAACTCTGAGAGTATTGGGCTAGCTCTAGCCACCCAACAATAGAAGAAGCTCATAAAAAATACATGCTTTTCTCAGATAAAGTCAGGGAAACTGGAGCGTAGGAGGTCGCTGGAGGGAAAGACACAGGCCAAAGGTGATACAACAAGGCCAAGTGACCCAAAAAAATGAAGAGATCTCTTAAACAATCAGTATTGTGTTTCCATATAAATTTTTTGTGCAAAATGCACACCAAACTGGCAACAACCATCAAGGACAAGAGGCACTTAGATCTGGGAAGGGTGGCGTAAAATTTAAGGCTAAGTCCAGAGTAATATGAGGAAGCTGAGCTGGCGGAATAGGTGGCGGAGTGGGTGGAGGGCTCACGTACAGCAGGGGGTGCAAACCAGAGTGGAAAACGAAGTCCAGCCATCACAGATCGTCGGAGAAGTATATCTTTTGTTGAAGGAAACAAAAATTATACAGGAAATTTGCCCAAAATTCCTAGACTTTATTAGGGTGATCAGAATATCTGAGAAAAGCAAAGCCTTTCTCATCTTGGAACTTAATCTATGGGGGTTGCTTCACGAAGATTCCAGTGGTTATTGGAATCTGATATGAGCTACAAATTCGTCGTTTTTCAAAAATCAAAAAATTGAATTTGTCCAGATTTTTTTTAACCTCATATCTTGTGATTTTCTGAGTCTTGAGTTCGATTCCTTCCTGGGCTTTTGCCTTAAATAAGCCGTTTTCCTCATCCCTGGCTGGCAAAGCCAAAACCCATTTTTTGTCAATAACCTTAGATAAGTCATTGGTGACCCTTAGGGGTTCTGGTCTCTGCCCCAAGGGCTTGTTGGACTTGGCTTTAGAAGGGCGGTTAATTCCAGGAAATATGTCACTAATTGTGACAATAAGGGGGCGGATCCTTGCTTGGAAATGGTGGATGTAAGGCTACAAGAGCCCAGTATATTGATGGCGTATAGTCAAAATAAGGGGGTTGAATTTCCATAAGTATCTGGACCATTGAATCTAGTTGACAATGGTGGGAGCCATAGTAATCATCAATACCGGTAAATCCCATACAGTATAGGGACCAACAGGCCACCAAAGTAATGCCATCGGGGATATGGCCAGAAGGTTATCAATAAAGTAGAAAAAATGATTATTATTAGCGGCAGTATTTTATTTAAAGGAAAGTGAAGAAAATTGACCAACAGTTTTCTCAGTATGATGCAACTGATTAAATAGTGGTTGATTGATGTGGGAACAATCAGGGATTGGGTCCCTCAAGATTGACCCAACTGGAGAATTTTTGGGGGATGAGGGCAGATAAGCTCAATAGGAACTGACATCAAAGGATTCAGCTACAGGCTGAGTCACTGTCAGTTTGACCCTGAATGCCTGAACTGAGGCTCAACTGCATTTCCAGCAGTTGGCGTGATGACATATGGCCTAATAAGCAATGGGAATTTCCAGGGTTACCCCAATGTAGGGGCAGTCCCAATTGGTTGAAAATGGGTTCAGGATGCCCAACCTGCCCATGCCCAGTCACTTAGCCATTCATTCAGTTAAATAAGTTGTGCCATCTTTGAGTCCTGATTTGTCAGATGGGAACTTTGAGCTATTGTTGATGGTTTCCAAAAATGCTACCAGCACGTCAGGGATCATCCCCAATGATTTTCAGAGGGGGTTGGTTTTGATGATTGCACTGCTGGTTGAATCAATATTGTCCATGATTCCAGCCAATAATTCAATCTTCATCCCTTTTTTACTATGTGGATTCCTATCGTCAGGCTTGATTTCAATCAGTTTCAAGCCAATTGACTTTGCTTCAGTGATCTTGGCACAGATTTCCCTTGTCATTGGACAAGTTTGGCCAAGGTGATCATGGGCACTGGGGGGGGATCTGAAGAGATAAAGCTTCTACCCAGTGCTTGTCTACCATGTGGGCGAGATCACCCTTGGCAATGTGGGGTACAGCCACCCTCTTCAGAACCTTTTTACTCAGAAATGGGAATAGTGCCCAATCCATGCACATGGGACGTTCCCCAGGACTTAAAGTTTCATAAACATTAAAAACATTAATTCTCAATAGTAATGTTGTTCTAATAGTTCAACCATTTTCTTAAAACCTCCATGCCCCATTGCCTTGTGGGCTCCAATAATAATATTGGTTAATTTTTGGCTGAGTTATCCAAACTTGTTGATCCCTGATGACTTAATATAACTTACCCATGCTCCACAGTGTTCATCATTAGTTTTTCTAAAAAACGCTGAATCTCTGTTGGTTCATCAGCATAAGATAAACTTAGTATTTTGTCAAATAACTCCTTTGCCACATCAGCCACTGAAGCTAAAGTAGGCAACTGATATAATCCATCAGCGTTTTTATGCTTTACACCAGGGTGTTACAGACATTTGTAATCAGACACTTGTAACTTTAACGCCCATTGGGCCACCCACCCTTCAGGATCCTTCAAATTTTGTGACTAGCAAAGAGAGACATGATCAGTTTCCACAAATCCCAAGCAGATAAAACAGAAATGTTATCTATAATCTATTAAGCTGGATGATGTGGGCATTCTAGAATTAACCAAAAAGGTTATATGCATATAGATTTGACAAGGTTTACTATGTCTAACATACCATTTGTAATGTTTTTGTAATAATAACTATATTCATTAGATAATAACAGAGCTACAAAAACCTGGAAACTGTAATGGACAAAGACGTCCTATTTTCTTGACCGCCATCTTGCCTTCAGATTGGCGGATTTAAACTTGGCACCAACAGATTGCCCAATATGTTTTCCCTCTAGGTAAGAATTTTGACTCCACATACTCACTAGTCTAACCTCAGATGTAGGGCAAATTTGAAAATGAGAAAAGATGACACAGGTAAGTGAGGCTTTCAACACCAAAAGTTTCCTTGTTTAATTTATTAATGAAAATAAACATGCTGACAAATTTATCCCAATGATACAGGGCACCGCAAATAACTTGGGAAAAAACCAGAGCATTTGGCAGATACATTCACTACCAAGTCTCAACTTTTTTGCTAAGGATACAAAATTAGTGCTAATGCGGGCCTCCGGGTAAGGAAGGCAAGAGTTGCCCGGAGGCCACTAGAGAGACCCATGTGAGGGTGGGAAATGAGAAATAATACTGAACTGAGTTCAGAATTATGCGGGCCCAACCTTTTAAGGTCGCTCTTCCAGGGAGCCCCTCAACACCTTTCTTTGTGCCCCAGGGAGCATGAATAATAGCTCAGGAGGTGCACAGCCCAGCGCCAAGCCCGCATGAACCTCAAACCCGTAAAATTATGTTTTAGCTCAAAATTCAGAAACTTGATAATTGAGTCAAAATGTAACGATCATTTGACCCAACTGTTATAAAAAAGCATTTATCAGTAATAATATTTTTATTTAACTAAGGTAAGCCAACCAGGGGATGGACATTACCAAATATACATAAAACTAAGGAAATAACTGACAAATATAAAATTGGGCACCCCAGGGTACTCAAGTTACCCCTGTTGTTAGCGGGACTGTCAGGTATGGGGGGTTGGTGCACTACTCTGAGGGGGTTCCCCTGCTATGGAGCAGGTGTGGAGGAAAGGGTCTGTGTGGAGGAACCAGAGTGGGAACCATGATTCTATGAGCACTTTTTGCCTTGGTCTCATATATCCATAGATCCAGGCTTGGAAGTGCTCCAGTAAGTGGACATGGAATCTGTTAATAACCCCATGAATGGTTGGGACCATGCCCTTGAACGCATCTAATGAAATTGTGTGGATTTTCCACATTGCAATGGGTATAATTAAGGAGCGGAGGGTGGATGGTATTGGTGACTTGATCTGGAGCGCGAAGATGCTCTTTGATATCGAGAATTCCTGTTCGTTTTGGATTTTAAGCAGGCGTGCGACTTCCTGCCATATAGCTTTGGTTGGGGGGCATGTTTCTAGGCGGTGATGTAGGGATCCCTCCCCTCCACATACTGCACATGTTTTGTGGAGGGAGTTGGAGCGGTCCGCCATCCTATAGGTTTTCTCAGACAGCGCCAGGCGTTTGCTCTTATCCTTGGTTGTAGGAGTGGGTGGTGAGTCATTTTCCACACTGCCTTCTGTGTGGTTAAATCATAGGGAATGTCCAACATATCTTATTACTATATCCTAGCTATGTTTGGGGTTGTTGTGAGCATATCTCTCTGGAGGTGGTTTTCTGGGTTTCTTAATTTTGAATTGGGGGCTGGGTCGTCCCCTTCCCTGTATAGTACCCATGTTCTCTATGGTCCATCCCATATGGCGGATAGTTCGGAGGATATGTTTGAAATGAGGGGATGTTCCATTTGGACCCGTTGCAGTAGGGTGCTTGGCAAGGTATGAAAGTAGTCTGGGTGGACTATGTGGGTTGATTAATTTGAGCGCCTGTGCAAAGTTAGTCCTTGCTGCTCTGGACCAATGTTGTTGCGGGAGGTCTGGAGCAAGGATTTCCTTTATCCAGGTACCTAGGATGTGATTGGCATGGCTCTCAAAATCTAGTAGTCCCATGCCTCCGCTTGAGCGTGGGCCAAATAGTTTTCCATCCATATAGGAGGGTGAGAGCCAAACCACAGCCAGTCCTGGATAAGCGCGCGAATTGAGGTTATAAAGGTAGGTGAGAAGGTGATTGCATGGGCCTGGTACCATAGTATTGGGAGGATGAGCGAGTTAGCAACTGTAACTCGCCCTGTTAATCCTGAGGTTCTTCCCTTGAGGGAGGCGACGCGTTTGGATACCCGTTGTAACAAGTTACTTCACATTGTCTCGTTAGCATATCCCCCTGATTCTAGCCAAATTTCAAGGTGTTAGACAGGAGTGGTGGTGGGAGGTGTTGCAAAGGGTAATATAATTGTGTTTTTTCTTCGAGTGTTGGTGTGAGGTTCTGATGTTGTGGCCCAGTTGTTTGTGTATTTGCCTAAAAGGATGATTTCTGTCTTTCTTTTGTTGAGTGCTGCATTGCTCACCTTGGAGTATTCCTCTAGAGTGCATTCCAGCTGTCGGGCATCTTCATTGTTTGCTATACCTGCTAAGCAGTCATCTGCAAAGGCCAGTATCTTGACTGTTGGTTGTCCTTGTGCGGCTATCCCCATGAGACGTGAGTCAATTACTCGGAGGAGCGGGTCAAAGCTGAAATTGTATAGCAGTGGGCTGAGGGGATCCCCTTATTTTGAGCCCTCTGTGTGGTTTAATCTTGTTTGTTAGGAATCCAGGGCCGCATACAGCCATGGTTGCAGATTCTGTTAGGAGCATCGCCCATTTTATAAATCTTGAAGGGAGTTTGAAGGCATGTAGACACTCTTTTAGGTTTGGCCAGCTAACACGGTCATACACCTTTTCCTGATCCAAGAAGACTAGGGCACCAGTTGCTTTGGATTGGCAAATGTTTGCAATAGGGTGAATGTTGTTCATATTGAACGCCCTGGTATAAACCCAAACTGGTTGGGTGATAGGGCGTCAGAGGCAATTGCGCCTAATCTGGCTGCTAAAAATTTTTGTTAGAAATTTTTGTGTCAGTGTTGAAGAGTCCAATTGGGCGCCAGTTGGCCAGGGCCAACTTGTCACCCTTTTTATACAAGGTTATAACGTAGGATTCATGGCCTCCTGGTAATAGGCGTGTTTTAAACAAGCACTGGTTCATAGACGCCAATAGGAGGGGGCGATTTGCAGAAAGTATTTTTTGTAAAATTCTTAGGGTATCCCATCAGGCCCTGGGCATTTCTTATGTGGTGCACCGCGAATTGTTTCCCAAAGCTCCTCCCGTGTGATAAGGGATAGTATATTATACTTCAGTGGTGTACTTTGTATCTCAGCAGTTTGTATAAATTCTTTAATTTTTTGTGAATCTGTTGGCGTTTTACATATAATTCAGTGTAATAATGGTGTACTTCTGCCTTGACCTCCTCAGGGTCAGTTGCCACGGTGCCGTTGGTCTTGCAGACCTGTGTGCACATGGGCTGGTTTTCATGGGAGTGGAATTGGTGGAAAAAGTATGTTGGACAGGTTTCACCTTCCTTTATGAACTTACCTTTGTTTGATACTTTGATTATGTGTTGGTGTTTGAAGACGATATTGTTAAGTTGGGCAGATATTTCTGCTCATTTGCGTCCCCAGTTGGGGCTATAGCCAGATCTTGGAGTATTTATCTCCAGGTGGTCTAGTTCCGCCTAGGTACGCTTGATTGTGGCCGTGTCCGCGGTGTACTTACATGATGCAATATGTCAGGATTTGTTGATTAAATTATTTTTTTAATTTTCTATGTTCTGATGGGATCCAAAGTGAATGGGGCTGTGAATTCTGGGTTTGTAGCCTCATTTTCAACCCAGTCAGATATCTCAGGCAATTTTATATATTCTGGGTGAAGCTTTCTCCAAGGCGACACCTGTGTGTGGGATTGGGTTGGCGCTAACTGCACTGTAACCAATCAGTTGTTAGAAAAATTGATCTTTTTTGTTGTAAATTTGGAGATTCTTGAGTGGTGGGATTGCAGGATGAGGATGTGGTCAATGCGACTCATCAATATGAGTGATCCCTCGCATATGTTGGGCTGCGTCATGTGGGGAAGGAGTGGTGAATTGGGGGGAGAGCATCTTGTAAGCCAAGAGATGCCTTCATTGTGCGGAATTCGATGTGTCCAGGTGGGTTTCCCCTGGGATTAGGCCATCAGGCTGTATCAGGGTCATCCCAGCAGTTGAAATCGCCTAACATAATGGTATCTGGTGGGAGGGTGAGAGTAGGATTGTTTTCAAAAAAAAGTTTCCTCTCAGTTGCAGTGCATGGTGCATATACAGATGCTATCGAAGTTATTTCCTCTTGGCATGTGATAGTTGCTACCAGGACTCGACTGTGTAAGTGTGATGACAAATTTGTAATTTTGAATTTTTTGTTGTTTTGGATGATCACCCCACAATGAGACATCCATACCGATTGTGATGGTGCAACCCTGGTTGACCAGGATTCTTCTTCCCCTTGTATACAGTGGGTTTCTTGGATGGCCAAGATGTCTACAAGAGGTCTTTGCAGGAATCTCAGCTTTTTGGCTTGGGACATATGAGCCCTGGCTCCCGCAATGTTTAGCATCCCTATTAACACTGAGGTGCCCGCAGCACCTCAGGAGCAGTTGGGAGAGCCCTCTGGCCCTATCCCACCATGGCTCATTTTGGCCATGCTCCGCGTCTGTACTCCAACTCTTTCACTGCCATTGTTGGTTCCCTTGATCTGACCAAATGATTCACGGGAATTGCAGTTTTTTGCATTTGCATCAACCTTTACCGCACAGGTCTCATGTTGATTTGATGTAAATTGTTGATTGGATTCTATATTTTTGAGGTTTAACTTTAGTGAATTGTGCACCACATTTTTGCCCAAATTGCAGTTGCATTGTTCCTCAGTATATGCATGACTGATGTCACTTTGTGACTCTGTCAGGCTACTGTGAAAATTTTCGACCTGGGCATATTGTTCTGATTGGTTGGCTCAGTATAATCTGAAATATACTCACAAATTTGTCCAGGGTTAATGGCAGACTATGCGTGTGCCGCTGCTTCAGCCGCTGCTCTCTTGCAGGCTTTTTGTGCCTCTTTATGTTGTTTGCATGTAACTGGGTCCATGATGGAGTATAATCCATCTTCACCCCAGCGGATTGGGTAGTGACTGTCAGTCATTTTGGCGAAGTTTTCATTATCTTCATCCATTGCTTCCTCACAATAATCGTTTTCCATTAAGCCCTCTTTCACAGGGCATGCGTGTTCCTTGTGGCCCAGTGAGCCACAGTGGTTGCAAATGGGCAGTGCGCGTTCCAGTGTAACTCAGAATGTGGCTGAATGGCCCCCATCTGTGAAGTGAAATTCTGCTATGCGAGGAATTCTGGATAAGTCCTCTTCCACTTCTGGGAAGGGGCTGATTACGGCGATAGCTTTGCCCATGCACAGGTTGGGAGTTAGGCAAAATCGGTGTAATTCATGTTGCTGAATTTCTCTGTAGGCCACGAGACCTTTGTGGAGCTCCTCCTCAATTACCTCATGTGGAAGGTTGGTGGGGAGCAAGTTTAAAAGAGATGAACAAAGTTTTTGCTTTGTTCCATCTGGTGTGCGCGGTGCGCACAATTTTTTTTGCCCTTGGGGAGGGGAAATTTCCACACAGATTTTTGCTGCAGCGTCAGCTTCATCAGCTGTTTTGAAACCAAAATTGATCCAGCTGCAGCCCATGTTATTGGTGGCTATGTACACCATGTGAGGGAAAAGTGAGGGCTGTGCCTCACATGTTTTCTCCCACAGGGTTGGTGACTCATCCCCAAGGAAGAGTCTGATACCATGCTCCACCTTTGACAAGGGTTGGTTGAACTGAATGCACATATATTGCGCGTGCTTTACAGTGAATACCATAAACCCAGACAGTGTCTGAGTTTGTGATTTCTTTGCGGATTGGGTTCCTGGTCCCCCTCCAGGGCGTTTCTTGCCCTTAGTTGCACCATTAAGTGCACCGCTCGCCACAACGCTTGCCCATGCTGTATTATTTTATATTGATAAAGTCGTCCATCTCTCCTGTGTGTGATTATCCAAATTTGCTGTTTGAACCAAATCGTAGTAACTAAAGTGATTGTTACAAGCATTTATCCATAATAATAGATAATTATAGATTTGGTTTACAGTTTGATAGACTAAATAAAAACCAATGTGAAAAACGTTTCTAAACTTTGAGTTTTTTTGAGTTTTTCTATTATAAAAAATCAGCAAATTTATTTTATAGCAGATTGTTTCTAATATTTTTGAGATTATGATTATAATAATGATTTATTATTAATACTTGTTAATCTTTTATTTAACCGAGGTAAGCTGACCAGGGGACAGACATTACCAAATATATGTGAAACTAAGAGAATAACTAAGAAATATAAAAATTGGGCACCCCAAGGTACTCAAGTTACCCCTGTTGCCAGCGGGACTGCCAGGTATGGGAAATGGTGCATTACTCTGAGGGGGTTTCCCCTGCTATGGAGCAGGTGTGAAGGAAAGGGTCTGTGTGGAGGAACCAGAGTGGGAACCATGATTCTATGAGCGCTTTTTGTCTTGATCTCATATAATCATAGAGCCAGGCTTGGAAGTGCTCTAGTAAGTGGACATGGAATCTGTTAATAATCCCATGAATGGTTGGTACCATGCCCTTGAACGCATCTAATGCAATCGTATGTGTTGTCCACATTGCAATGGGTATTATTAGGGAGCAGAGTGTAGATGGGATTGGTGACTCGATCTGAAGCGCGAAGATACTCTTTGATATCGAGAATTCCTGTTCGTTTTGAATCTTGAGCAGGCGTGCGACTTCCTGCCATATAGCTTTGGTTGGGGGGCATGTTTCTAGGCGGTGATGTAGGGATCCCTCCCCTCCACATACTGCACATGTTTGTGGAGGGAGTTGGAGCGGTCTGCCATCCTATAGGTCCTTCTCAAACAGCGCCAGGCGTTTGCTCTTATCCTTGATTGTAGGAGTGGGTGGTGAGTCATTTTCCACACTGCCTTCTGTGTGGTTAAATCATAGGGAATGTCCAACATATCTAGGTATTCTATCCTAGCTATGTTTGGGGTTGTTGTGAGCATATCTCTCTGGAGGTGGTTTTCTGGGTTTCTTAATTTTGAATTGGGGGCTGGGTCGTCCCCTTCCCTGTATAGTACCCATGTTCTCTATGGTCCATCCCATATGGCGGATAGTTCAGAGGATATGTTTGAAATGAGGGGATGTTCCATGTGGACCCGTTGCAGTAGGGTGCTTGGCAAGGTATGAAAGTAGTCTGGGTGGACTATGTGGGTTGGTTAATTTGAGCGCCTGTGCAAAGTTAGTCCATGCTGCTCTGGACCAATGTTGTTGCGGGAGGTCTGGAGCAAGGATTTCCTTTATCCAGGTACCTAGGATGTGATTGGCATGGCTCTCAAAATCTAGTAGTCCCATGCCTCCGCTTGATCGTGGGCCAAATAGTGTTTCCATCCGTATAGGAGGGTGAGAGCCAGGCCACAGCCAGCCCTGGATAAGTGCGCGAATTGAGGTTATAAAGGTAGGTGAGAAGGATATCGCATGGGCCTGGTACCACAGTATTGGGAGGATGAGCGAGTTAGCAACTGTGACTCGTCCTGTTAGTCCTGGGGTTCTTCCCTTGAGGGAGGCGACGCGTTTGGATACCCGTTGTAACAGGTTACTTTCCATTGTCTCATTAGCATATCCCCCTGATTCTAGCCAGATTCCAAGGTGTCGGACAGGAGTGGTGGTGGGAGGTGTTGCAAAGGGTAATATAATTGTGTTTTTTCTTCGAGTGTTGGTGTGAGGTTCTGATGTTGTGGCCCAATTGTTTGTGTATTTGCCTAAAAGGATGATTTCTGTCTTTCTTTTGTTGAGTGATGCATTGCTCACCTTGGAGTATTCCTCTAGAGTGTGTTTCAGCTGTCGGGCATCTTCATTGTTTGCTATACCTGCTACGCAGTCATCTGCAAAGGCCAGTATCCTGACTGTTGGTTGTCCTTGTGCGGCTATCCCCATGAGACGTGAGTCAATTACTCGGAGGAGCGGGTCAAAGCTGAAATTGTATAGCAGTGGGCTGAGGGGATCCCCTTGTTTGAGCCCTCTGTGTGGTTTAATCTTGTTTGTTAGGAATCCAGGGCCGCATACAGCCATGGTTGCAGATTCTGTTAGGAGCATCTCCCATTTTATGAATCTTGATGGGAGTTTGAAGGCATGTAGACATTCTTTTAGGTATGGCCAGCTAACACGGTCATACGCCTTTTCCTGATCCAAGAAGACTAGGGCACCAGTTGCTTTGGATTGGCAAATATCTGCAATAGGGTGAATGTTGTTCCATATTGAACGCCCTGGTATAAACCCAAACTGGTTGGGTGATAGGACGTCAGATGCAATTGCGCCTAATCTAGCTGCTATAATTTTTGTTAGAATTTTTGTGTCAGTGTTGGAGAGTGCAATTGGGCGCAAGTTGGCCAGGTCCAACTTGTCACCCTTTTTATACAAGGTTATAACGTAGGATTCTTGGCCTCCTGGTAATAGGCGTGTTTCCAACAAACTCTGGTTCATTGACGCCAATAGGAGGGGGGTGATTTGTTGAAAATATTTTTTGTAAAATTCGTAGGGTATCCCATCAGGCCCTGGGCATTTCCTATGTGGTGCACCGCGAAATGTTTCCCAAAGCTCCTCCCGTGTGATAAGGGATAGTATATTGTAATTTGGTGGTGTACTTTATATCTTGGCAGCTTAATTAAATTCTTTAATTTTTTGTGGATCTGTTGGCATATCACGATATAATCCGGTGTAATAGTGGTGTAATTCCGCCTTGACCTCCTCAGGGTCAGTTGCCACAGTGCCATTGGTTTTGCAGACCTGTGTGCATGTGGGCTGGTTTCCGCGGGAGTGGAATTGGCGGAAAAAGTATGTTGAACAGGTTTCGCCTTCCTTTATGAACTTACCTTTGTTCAATACTTTGATTCTGTGTTGGTGTTCAAAGATGAGATTGTTAAGTCAGGCTGAAATTTCTGCCCATTTGCGTCCCCAATTAGGGCTATAGCCAGATCTCAGAGTATTTATTTCCAGGTGGTCTAGTTCCGCCTAGGTACGCTTGATTGTGGCCGTGTCCGCGGTGTACTTATATGATGCAATATGTCAGGTTTTGTTGATTAAATCTTTTTTTGAAATTTTCCCATGTTCCGATGGGATCTGAAGTGAATGGGGCTGTGAATTCTGGATTTGTAGCCTTGTTTTCAACCCAGTCAGATATCTCAGGCAATCTTATATTTTCTGGGTGAAGCTTTCTTCAAGGCGAAACCTGTGTGTGGAATTGGGTTGGCGCTAACTGCACCATAACTAATCAGTGATCAGAAAATTGATCTTTTTTGTAGTAAATTTAGAGATTCTTGAGTGGTGGGATTGTGGGATGAGGATGTGGTCAATACGACTCATTGATATGAGTAGTCCCTCACGTATGTTGGGTCTTGTCATATGGAGAAAGATTGGTGAATTGGCAGGAAGAGCATCCTGTAAGCCAAGAGATGCCTTTTTAGTACTAGATGGTCCCAACCCAAGGGGGGTTTCATCGATGTAAGCCAAGAGATGCCCTCATTGTGCAATATTCAATGTGTCCAGGTGGGTATCCCCTGGGATTAGGCCATCGATCTGTATTGGGGTTATCCCAGCAGTTGAAATCACCTAACATGATAATATCTGGTGGGAGGGTGAGGGTAGAAATTTTTCAAAAAAAAATTTTCTCTCAGTTGCAGTGCATGGTGCAGATACATGCTAACGAAATTATTTCATCTTGGCATATGATTGTTGCTACTAGGACTCGACCGTGCAAGTGTGATGATGAATTTGTAATTTTAAATTTTTTGTTGTTTTGGACTATCACCCCACAGTGAGACGTCCATACTGATTGTGATGGTGCGACCCTGGTTGACCAGGATTCTTCTTCCCCTTGTAGGCAGTGGGTTTCTTGGATGGCCAAGATGTCTACAAGAGGTCTTTGCAGGAATTTCAGCTTTTTGGCTTGGGACATATGAGCCCTGGCTCCCGCAATGTTTAGCATCCCTATTAACACTGAGGTGCCCGCAGCACCTCAGGAGCAGTTGGGAGAGCCCTCTGGCCCTATCCCACCATGGCTCATTTTGGCCATGCTCCGCGTCTGTACTCCAACTCTTTCACTGCCATTGTTGGTTCCCTTGATCTGGCCCAATGATTCAATGGAATTGCGGTTTTTGCATTTGCATCAAATTCCTGCACAGGTCTCATGTTGATTTGATGCGGGTTATTGATTGGATTTTATATTTTTGAGGTTCAACTTTGTTGCATTGTGCACCGCATTTTCACCCAAATTGCGGTTGCATTGTTCCTCAGTATGTGCATGACTGATGACGCTTTGTGGCTCAGTCTGGTTACTGTGAAAATTTTCGACCTGGGCATATTGTTCTGATTGGTTGGTTTGGTGAATATCTGAAATATCCTTCTGAATTTGTCCGTGGTTAATGGCAGATTCCGCGTGTGCCGCTGCTTCAGCCGCTGCTCTCTTATGGGCTTTTTTGCTGCTTTCCGCTGTTTACTTGTAACTGGGTCCACGATGGGGTATAGTCCATCTTCACTCCAGCGGAATGGGTGGTGGCCATCAGTCATTTTGGCGAAGTTTTCATTATCTTCATCCATAGCTTCTTCACAAAAATCATTTTCCATTAAGCCCTCTTTTACAGGGCATGCATGTTCCTTGTGGCCCTGTGAGCCACAGTGGTTGCAAATGGGTGGTGCACGTTCCGGTGTAGCTCAGAATGCAGTTAATTAGCCCCCATCTGCAAAGTGAAATTCTGCTGTGAGGGGAATTCTGGATAAATCCTCTTCCACTTCTGGGAAGGGGTTGATTACAGCAATAGCTTTGCCCGTGCACAGGTCAGGCATTAAGTGAAATCGCTGTAATTCAAGTTGTTGGATTTCTCCGTAGGCCATAAGACCTTTGTGGAGCTCCTCCTCGATTACCTTATGAGGAAGGTTGGTTGGGAGCGAGTCAAAGGAGATGAACAAAGTTTTTGCTTTGTTCCATCTGGTGCGCGCGGTGCGCACAAGATTTTTGCCCTCAGGGAGGGCAATTTCCACGCAGATTTTTGCTGCAGCATCAGCTTCATCAGCTGTTTTGAAACCAAAATTGATCCAGCTGCAGCCCATGTTGTTGGTGGCTATGTACACCATGTGAGGGGAAAAGTGAGGGCTGTGCCTCACATGTTTTCTCCCACAGGGTTGGTGACTCATCCCCAAGGAAGAGTCTGATCCCGTGTTCCACCTTTGACAAAGGTTGGTTGAATTGAATGTACATGTATTGCGCGTGCTTTACAGTAGATACCATAAACCCAGATAGTGTCTGAGTTTGCAATTTCTTTTCAGATTGGGTTCCTGGTCCCCCTCCAGGGCGTTTCTTGCCCTTAGTTGCACCATTAAGCGCACCACTTGCCGCAACGCTCGCCCATGTTGTATTATTTTTGTTATTAAAGTCGCCCATCTTTTCTGTGTGTTATTATCCAAATTTGCTGTTTGAATCGAATCATAGTAACTAAAGTGATTGTTATGAGAAAGAGAAAATACTTGTTAATCTTATAATTAAATTTTTTATATGTAGATTGAATCTGTTTGACAGTGTATCTCTCTAACAGAACAATGTTGCAAATAACCTTATTATCACTTTATTTTTTTAAAAAGATACAGTACAGCTTAACAAATGGTAAAAGCTCAAGAGCATGATATTTCAGTTACCAGCTAAACATAGTATTTTCATTGAAAATAATCAAAAAAATATGATTCTATTAATGTTACATTTAACTTGTTTTATTAAAACCATCTAAAGTTTTATGATTCTATCATTAATTACTTTTTTCCTCTTGGAATAACCTTTCAAGAAAATTGTCATGATTCTGATATGACTGGATGATAATAGTGGGACCACTAGGGAGGATTGGGAAGAATCCTCTAAAAATAATATTTGTTATGATTATTTGAGTGCCTTGAGACAAGGCGATATTGGGATATAATGGGTTTTTATTAGATTGCCTCTAAATAAGGCGATAAGGCAATGTTGATTTTCAATGAGTACAAATTAAATTTCCTACAATTAGGTTGATAGAAAATTAAAGAATAACAAGCTGAAATGAGGAGAATCGGTGGAACAGAATAGTCCAAGCAATGAGAGTGGTATCATCTAAAGCTGCTGTATATAAGTGAGATGGGCAATTAAGAAAGGGGAGTTGTTAAGTAGTTGAGAGTAAGCAAAAGAGAGTCTGCTGTATCTATTATATTATTAAAGAGTGTTTTGTGGGAGCAAGTGCTCCATATATATTAAAATATATTCTGTTGTTGTTTTAAGGATGCTAACCCTCACTCATTGGTCCTAATTGCTCAGTGGGTCAAGCCCTGTGCAAAAAAATCTTTGATGTATCTCTTATATATGCCAATTTTATAACAGTCATGCTCACTACAGGGGGCCCATTGATTAGTATAAAGATAATAAAAACTCAGTTGCCTACTATGTTGCAGTCCAGTTGTTTTGATAAGAAAACTGCATGACACATTGGGCCCGTTGCATAGAGGAATTCAAAGTTGCATTGGACACTGCGCTCAAAAAACAAGATGAGCTGCTCCAGAAAGTTTGCAGTGAAAAGCTGCCACCATTTAATCATGAAGGAAATATTCATGGGTTTTTTCGATGATTGAGTTTGCAACTGAAGGAACCTCAGACTAGCAAAGGGAAAAACTGCTGATCTCAACCTTGGATGTTGGAAGTGCTGATCAAGTTGTTTGTTACCTTCCAGATAGTTCTGTTACATACCAATAAGTTAAGGAGATGGTGCTGCGGTTGTTTGGAGGAACTGCAAAGATGTTACAGAGGAAAGCCAAGTTTTTTGATCACCATGTTTCAGAAAAATGAGACCCTCACCGCATTTGCTGAGTGATTTACAGTAGAAGCTCATGTGTTGATTGGGTCAGGAATTTTATCTGAAGTTAATGTGTGCATTACCATGTCCTCTGCGGTGAAGCCATAGTCTGAGCTTTACAATGTCATGGATCCGTTGTTAGAGGATGATGTACCTCTTCTTAAACTTGTTCAATTTTATATCGCTTAGCTGTAACTTTCCCTCCACCCAACATCAACCAGATTTACACTGTCATCGTTGCTGACCTAATAATGTGGTGGAATTAAACCAGTAGGTGCAGGTTCCACCAGGCCACACACTGCAGTCCAACACCCATCCCATAACTGCCAATCAAAAACTGACCAACTACTGCTTTGGCCCTAAATATGTTGATCACCAGCAGGCGTTCTACAGATGTGGGTCTAATTATGATGATCATCTTTGAAATACCCTTCTGAGTGGGCCAACTTATACTAAGCACAGATGTAAGACCTTTGAAGTAAGTTGTTTTAATTGCAGTTGCACTGGGCACATGGGATGATGGTGCCCTAATTGATGGATCCCTTACATACAACAGGATCAAAGTTATCAGGGAAAAGTCAGAGCAGAGTAGAGATGGGACTCTCTACTTCTGCTATCTCAAATACATGCGTCCACCTGAATCTACTGTACAAATTGCAGCAGAAGCCTCCCAGTATGATGATACCTTCCTCTACCAACAGCCAGTTGGAGTAGTAAATGTGCTGCCTCAAACACAAGTCAAAGAAATGGCAGAAAAAAGGTTTCCAGAGCAGCTAAAGCCTTACGCTTGTCAAATGTTTGACCAAAGTCTGTCAGACCAGCTAGAACCGTTCTCAGATGCGTTGTCTCTAAGCAGAGTAGAGGTAGCTTTTCCAGTGGACGCTATTATAACAGAGTACCCTACAGTTAGTGTGGGTATTATAAGTTTCCTGGGAAAACGTGAACCGCTGAATTTACACGTAGTAAATAGCTGGTATTCATCTTACTCAGAGTGCACTTACTGTGACATTGTGGTAGCCAAAACCTGAGTATGAGCTATAATCGATATGGGCGCTCCTGTTAACATTGTCTCCACTAAGTTGGTGGCGAAGTTATCTTTTAAACCTGACATAGACCATAGGATGGTGTATGAGGCCACTGGAGCAGAAACCATGGTCTCTGAATGAGCTTTAGCGCACTTCCCTTGCAGTTTTGATCTGTTGTTGTAGTGGCTTCCGTGTTAATATTACCAAATAGCTACTACAATCTGTTGATTGGGACTACTTTTATGCGACACTATGGGGCTGTCATTGAAATGATGGAAGAGACCCTTGCTATTTTTGGACAGCGGATACCAATTTATTTTACCTCCAGTGGAGTGCCGAAGAGTTCAGTGCATATGGGACAAATCAACCTTGCCTACAGCAATGGGTTGATTCCAGTGCGCTATCATTGATTAAAAGGTAAAATTGGGCCCTTCCCCATCCGATATATGAAAATCAGGGGCTACAGCTTAGAGCAGCTGGAGCTATATCCATTTCCTCTGGACACCAAGTAATAGTAGACACTGAGTTAGAAGTGGGTGTGCCAGCTGAGCTCTATATGGAGATCATTGGGTCTTATCAGCAATTGCAGCTTGAGCCCCACATGGCTCCAGGCATCATACTTCTGGGCCATGGGGAGATCAAGATATTGGTAGAAAATATTCATAACAGACCAATTCAAATCTTCCAGCATCAGATTATAGCGTATTTACATCTGAACCTAGTTGAGGAGATCAACTAGGTTCATGAGTTCAGTTCTTTGGATGGATTTGGTCTGCCCATCAAGACACCTACCAGTGTAATGGCGGTTGTGTCACAGGAGGATTAAATTGGGTTAGCAGAAGATCAGAATGATCAGGCGGAAGCTTTATGTCAAAAGTATAAAAAGATTTTTGTGGTTGATGATCATGATTTGGGGTGCGCTTGGGGGGTTGTTCATCAACTGAACACTGGAGATCATCTCCCCATCAAGTCTTGGCCAATCCGCCAATCAAGGGCAGCTGAAGAAGTTGTCACTGAGGAGATTGACAAGCTGCTAGAGCAGGGAATGCTTGAACCATCTAAGAGTCCATGGGCTTCACCTGTGCTAATTGTTAAAAAGAAGGATGGTACTAACTGCATAGTAATCAACTACTGGAAGCTCAATAGTGTCACCAAAAAAGACTCATACCCTCTGACGCAGATTGATGATGCACTGGATTAGTTAGGTGGAGCTCACTACTTCTCAGCAATGAATTTGATATCCAGTTATTCGCTAATTGAGTTGCCTGTGGCAGAACAAAAAAAATACGCCATAGTCACATCTAAAGAGCTTTTACAACCAACTTGTATGCTGCAAGGGCTATGTAATGCCCCAGATACATTCCAACGAGAAATGGACACCATTCTGGGCAATCTAAAGCTGTCATGTGTACTCATGTACCTTGATGATATTAATGTCTTTTCTCGCACATTCACATAACACCTTACCTATTTATAAGTGGTAATTCGCCAACTGGCTGAGGCCAATATTAAGGTCAAGCTCCAGAAATGCCACTTCTTCAAGGATTAGCTGGATTACCTTGGTTTTGTGGTGGATGCGACTGGGCTAAGACCCCAACCCGCCAATGTAAAGACTATCCAGAGGATGCCTAAGCCAGCTAGTAAGTGGGACATTCAGTTGTTATTGGGGATGGGGGTATTACTGACACTTCATACCCAATTTCAGTTGCATTGGAGGTCCACTGTTTGAGCTACTAAAGAAGGATTCCATTTTCAAATGGATGAAATGGCGCCAATGTGCCTTTGATACACTTCAAAAGGTGCTAATTAGTGCACCTATGTTACGCTACCCTAATTTTAATAAGGAATTTAGATTTCAGATGGATGAAACACTTTCTGCTGTTGGGGTGGTCCTGTCTCAAAAGGATGATGATGTCAAGACTGGGCTCCCAAGGCCCAGCCCACCACCAGCCCTAAACCACTCTCCCCCATATGGCTGTACCAACTCCAATTGGTCCTTTCCAAATGGTTGGCCTTTCCAGGGAACACTATGCTGAGGTGCGGTGCACCAGCCTCTGTCACCTCAGACCCTGGGCAGAGGTGCCTCCCAAAACCTCTATCCGCACACTGGGTCAATAGGCTGAGGTGTGGCCAACCAGCCTCTGTCACCTCAGGCCACTCTGGCTCACAACTAGTCAGGGCAAGACCTCTCCAAAAGGAGCCTGGCACATCCACCCCTTTCCCTGAAGCATCGCCATCTGCTCCCACAAAACTCGCTCCATTTAAATAAAATGGTTTTTACAAAAGTAGCCTTTATTAGAAGTAGACCTGAAGTTAGAACAGAAATCTAAAGTGAGGGCCATTGGGGCTGACATTGCTTTGACATACTTCCAAAAAGGATAAATAATTGTGGGTAATGAGGAACGCAAAAACCACCAGAATTGATGGCATCCAGGCAACTCAGCGGAGAAATGGAGGGAAACCTCAGAATGAACAACCAATCAAAATAAACGATTTATTTAAATTTATTCCATTATCAACCTGAATAGGAAAACCCTACTCAGAATAATGGAATTGCAGCTATTGACACACATGAATCTCATAAGTCCCAACGTTATGGGATTATGTATGATCACAATTGTTACACTACCCTTTCCTAAGAAGGATATACCGGTGGGCTCAGACCTGAACTGGCAAGGCAGGCATGCAGCAACCAACGGCTTTTTTGACAGGGGACCTTTTTCGCAAGCAGCTTGGGGTTTTAAAGAAAATCCAGAGCCCCTGGATCAAATCAACTGGTTCTCTGGAGGTCTCCTAGCAGCACAAGAGGCCATCAACTGCCAGCAGTCTGGATCACCCCCAAGCTCCCCATCCCCTTCATTGGAAGGCCCCACAAACCAACAAAAGGGATGATGGCATGCAGCGATGCTTGTGACATTGACCACGGCCATCTTGCGGGCTGCCTGGTACCACAGCCTGCCAAGGTAACGTGAATTTTGAATTATGTCAAGGCTGGGCTCCCAAAACTCAGCCCGCCACCAGCCCTACACCACTCACCCCCATAAGGCTGTACCAACTCCAATTGTTCCTGTCCAAATGGATGGCCTTTCTGGGCACACCATGCCGAGGTGTGGTGCACCAGCCTCTGTCGCATCAGACCCTGGGAAGATGTGCCTCCCAAAACCTCCATCTGCACATGGGGTCAATGGGCTGAGGTGTGGCCATCCAGCCTCTGTCACCTCAGGCCACTCTGGCTCACAACTAGCCAGGACAAGACCTCTCCAAAAGGATCCTGTCGCATCCACCTCCTTTCCCTGAAGCATTGTCATCTGCTCCTTAAAACTCGCTCCATTTAAATAAAACGGTTTTTAGCAAAAGTGGCACTTATTATAAGTAGACTCAAAGTTGGAATAGAATTCCAAAGTGATGGCCATTGGGACTGACCTTGCTTTAAAATACTTCCAAAAAGGCTAAAGAATTGTCAGTAATGAGGGGCGCAAAAGCCTTTAGAATTGATGGCATCCAGGCAACGTGGTGGAGAAATGGAGGGAAATCTCAGAAAGAACAACCAATTAAAATAAACGATTTATTTAAATTTATTCCATTATTGACTTGAATAGGAAAATCCTACTCGTAATAACAGAATTGCAACTATCAACACACATGAATCTCATAATTCCCAACCTTATGGGATTCATGTACAATCACGATTGTTACAAATGAGGGGGAGGAGCACCCAGTGGCATACTGCAGTCTTAGCTTGAATTGTTATGAACAAAAACTACACCATAACCAAGCAAGAGTGCTTAGCTGTGATTTATGCGTATAGGCAGTTTTGAGTCTACTTGCATAGAGTAAAGTTTAAGGTTGTAACGGATCATGCATCATTGCGCTGGTTGCAGAACTTAAAAGGGCCTGAGGGGCAGCTAGCCCAATAAGCTCTTAAGCTGCAAGCTTATGACTTCAAAATTCTTCATCAACCAGGAGCAAAACACCAAAATGACGATTGCTTATCAAGATTTCTAACAATTGCAGTTACAGCAGATTTAAGTGATATAATGTTTGACAAAATGCTCAGCAGAAAGTATGATGATGAACCACCTAAGTGATTAAAGCTTTGAATGAAATGTGAGCAAATACTTTCCAACGGAATGGGGAATTGTATAAGCAGCTCAGCAATTCTATGGTTAATTTTCTGTGGCCCTCAGCATGGTCAGGAATTATTATGAGTGACCACAAGGCAGTTGAACATGGTGGGGTGTGCGATAAAATGGAGTTGTTATACCCATGGTACTATTGTGAAACCATGATTGGCGATGTGCTCAAAACCATTTACTGTTGCCATCTTTGCCAAATGGAGAAGCCATTCCACCCTAAGACTTTGTACCAGGTAGTGAAACCACATTTTGCTTGGCATACGGTTTCTTTTGATGTTGTTGGTCCCTTGCCAACAGGAGCTAACTGGTATAAGTACATTCTGGTGGCTATTGACCACTTGACCCAGTGGGTCAAAGTGAGGAAAATATGGGATTTGGGGGAAGTTACAGTTGCCAAGTTCATAATGGAATGCATTATTCAGTGCCATGGCTGCCCTCAGTTCATTCTCACTGATAACGTCACCAACTTTACCTTGCACATCCTCCCCAAACTGAATGGGCTAATGGGTATCCATGAGTTCTGATGACACCATACCACCCCCAAGTCTAATGAAATGGTTGAACGGGTGAATGGGACTTTGGTGAACATACTATGAAAATTAGTAACGGATCGCCCTTCTGATTAGAGTTCTCTTCTTTTTACTGCCATTTTTTCCTAAAACATTAGTTATCATTTCAATACGGGGAAAAGTCCCTTCAGACTACTATAGAGCTGACATCCAGCCCTTCCAGCATTACTTTATTCATGTGTATAAGCCAACAGTAGAATGTAACCCTTTTGCTATTTAACTAACCTTGCGAGCATTCTGATCAAGACAACAAACCAAAGCATATTCCTTCAGCTTAGCCAAGAATATCAGGGATCAGGCCTCTGATCAGGTATGTCATAGTGGGCTAACAGCATCCAAGGATGGTAATATGGTTCTCTTCCATGACCAACATGGATTTGGGTGGAAACACAAGCTGTCCAGTATTTGGATTGGTCCATTTGAAGTTATAGAGAAAACTGGGGTTGACAAATATACCATCAAGGATCCCACAAGTGGTCAGATCATTAACTGAGTAACATGAAGTTTCTCTGACCATACAAACAATAGGAGCCTTAACGTCCAGTCAAGGAGGGGGTAATGTCATGATTCCAATATGACTGGACAATAATAGTGGGACTACTAGGGTGGATCAGGAAGAATCCTCCAAAAATTGATATTGGTTACAATTATTTGAGTGCCTTGAGACAAGGTGATATTGTGATATAACTGGTTTATTATTGGATTGCCTCTAAATAAGGTGATAAGGCGATGTTGAAATTCAATGAAAACAATTTAAATTGCCTACAATTAGGGCGATAGAGAATTAAAGGATGCCAAGCTGAAACAAGGAGAATTGGTGGAACAGAATAGTCCAAGCGATGAGAGTGGTATCAAAAACTGGTGTATATAAGCGAGATGGGCAAATAAGAAAGGGGAGTTGTTAAGATTTTGAAAGTAAGCAAAACAGAGAGAGTCCTCTGTATTTATTAACCTAGATAAAAGAGAGCTGTGGGAGCGAGTGCTCCATACTTATTGAAAGTTTATTCTGCTGTTGTTTTAAGGATGACGATCCTCACATCTTTGGTCTTAATTTCTCAGTGGATAAAACCCTGTGCAAAAAAACTATGGCGTATCTCCTATATACCGCCAATTTTATAACACAAATCTTGCAGAAAAAAGAAGCAAAAATTTTATCACCTGCCATAGTTTTGCTTCAATGTCCTCAGATTTCCCCATTTTTCATCTGACAGGAAAACACACTCAGACTGGCTCGCCCAGCCAAGCCAAACCCCTGGGACAAATTGTTCCCCCCAAGAATTATAACACCCACTTTACTCATACCCAAGCAGTGCTTCATTACCCCTGGTGCTCCCCTAGATCAACATACAGTTCAGCCTTAGGGTCAATTATGGGAAACTTTTTCCTTGCCACAACCAAGACATTATCAAAATGGCTCAGGTGGTGATGACTCCCACCAATTTTATTGACTTCCGCCCCTACAAGGGGTATTTTGATCTTGGCTTCACCTATGAAGCCAATGCCACCACTACAGCAACTGTGCCCCTGGTTTTCCAGGGTACCCCTTTCCTCACAATTCAGAACCAGCTCCCAGAGTATACCACTTTTGTCAGGGACTGGTGTACTACTGACCTTGTGGGGGGTAGATAACCATGAGTTAGCTTAACCAAGGGGTTTAGCCCAGTATGACAAGGACACTAGAGGTGTCCAGGTATAAGGAATGGTGGGTAAGCTGGTATGGTAGTTGCTTAAAAACATGTCTTTAAAAGGGGAAGGTTGAAAGAGAGTTTCTTGTAGGATGGGGTGGTAGATTGGTATTGATAACACTTTGGTAAAAAACTTAATAGTGTTTTCATTATAAGAATAATTTATTGACCGCAAAAGATTAACCAAATGTATGCCTTTGTTTTATATATACCATCCAACTTCCTGGACTTACCTAAGCTTAATTGATTTTAAAAAGTGCACTATTCTTCTCTGGAGCTTATGGGATTGCAACATGCATGTGATATTGAAAGGCAGTGGTAATTGTCTTAGCTCATTATATATTTGTTTGGGTGTAATTAATTGACTCAATACTATTGCAAATGAAGTAATTTAAATGATTAATTGAACATTGTTGGGATATTTTCCCATATTCCCAGCCTGCTAGATTATCTGGTATTGCTAGGGGAAAATTCCTAAGGTGAAGTGAATCAGAAATTGGTTGGCCCAAGTTTCAGAGGAAATACATTTGGGGGATTTTGGGATATTCGCCTGGTTGTATCCGTCAGGGATCAATCCAGATGAATACTTAAGATCTCATCAGGTGGAGTTTCTGACGAAATAGGGGCATCTGATAGTGAATAACTATCAGTTGTACCAATTGGGATCAGTCAGGTCTTATCACTGACCAATTGGGAATTTAAGGAGTAAGTTGCGAGGTGAGTGATGCCACCTGCAACTAGCAAATTAATCAGTTGGTGAGTGACCTGCCATATTGGGTAATAAGTCCCATTACCTAAGCAAGTCGCTAGCCAAATATGTTTGGTTTGCTTGAATTGAGAGGAAAACGTTAGGGATGCATTTTCTGACTCTTTCCATTTGAGGTTTGAGGATGTCCAACAATGGAATCCTTACCAGGATGGGGATGACCATCACTGCTGAGATGAGGATGGGTGATTCAACGGCAATGGCTGCCATTTCATTGAAGAGGTGTCAATTGAGGTTAGACAGCTGAATTCCCCACTATATAATTCCCTAGGATTTACTATAATAAAAAACATTATTATCTACAAAACAGTATCTACATTATAAATTCAGAGTATAGTTAGACTATCAGCTTTTATTGTGTTGTTCTATCGCAAGGATATTATTGCAGAGGGCAATAATTGGAAGACTCTCAGAGAGAAGAGTAAAGATCTGAGCGGGGATCTAGAGAACAAGGAACCACAATCAGGGATAGCTGCCGACTGTGTGTTGGGCTGAGAGAGACTGTCACCAGGGTATCTTAGCAAAGATTAGGTGAACAAGAGGAAGGGAACAAATCCCTATGAGTATGACAACATGAGTATTTAATTGGGAATACTGGCTGAGCATTGGGCCAAAATATAGTTCATACGCAACTATGGATAATAGTCTCCATACTATATCAATTTTTAAATTTATTCTTATACAACGCGATGCAGTGCATGAGGAAATTGAACCTGTGCAGTGAAAAGTTTACTGGGTTGCTTGCCAATAACAACCAAGAGTAAATTCTAACAGACATTTTCACTACAATCATTCATTTTAATGCAGTTATTCAATCTAACTTCATCATATATCCTATTGATCTGAAAAAATTATCTGTAATCTCAGAGTTTCCACAAATGTCAGGATTTACCCTGACAACTTTGATGGTTCAGTTTGTGGTTTGCCCACCCACCTCTCCCCTGAGGTGCTTCACCAGGAGCTGATGGATGGTTTTTCAGCCTATGGCTCCAATCCCATCGTACAATTTGTGATCCCAAATGGGGCCACATGTCTCACTGGGCCTTGAGCATATGCCACAATCAGCCCTGAATTTAATAAAATTGCCTTGTCAATTCCCCTCACACCATCATCCCCTCTGCCCCTGACCTTCCATTCTAGGCTGACGTTGAGGTCAGGCAGACTATCTATTCCTTTCTGTTTTGAGTTGGACCACTCAAAACATAAGTTCCCATTATTAGCTGCTTCCAATGGCTCTGATTTTTCATCTGCCAGCTTCCAATCCACCACCCACCCCACGCCGGCTTTGGTATGGGGTATGATCCTACCTTCCCCTCCCCCAAAGCCTGTTGCTGCAGCTGCAGCTGCACCTGCAACCACCAATCAGCCTCTTCCCCACCCCAGTGCCACAAATGCTCTCTCCAATACAGCACTAGATTGGAGCCCAGTTTGCTCCCATGCACCCTCTAACAAACCAATCAAACCTCAGGCATATGCTGACTCCCTAATTTAATTCAACCAAAATCCTTGGAATCTAATGGCTGAAATTGATGAGTCCAGGAACATTATTAAAGACTACACTATCCAACTCAGAAATTTTGTGTTTGCTGACCACAATGCTGAGCTACCCCCTTGTTTATACACCCCCGCAAAATGCCAAAATGTTCTGTGGTGACCACCAGCTGGCTGTTGAAGCAATGGCTAAGCCAGATTGTCATACTCCTTGAAAAGCTGCCGCCAAATCAGTGGCAATGCTTGCAGGAGGAATCCCTCCTCCAATTATCCTTTCCACCACCAATACACTTCAAAAAATATGCTGATCAAATCTCACAAAGCCACAAATGATGCCATCCAGCATGTGGCAGTAGTAGCACAGAATCCCAAATCCAAGATTACCTGCATCAATATTGCCACATCTGTAAAGCTCCCCAATGCACACATGAAGGCTGAAACAGCTTTAAGCAATACATTGGATCTCTTATATTCAACTGCTGTCTTCCTACCGCCCCAATCATTAGAAATTTCTCTCCACATCCCACTGATGCCCTGACGCCCCTGCTCTCCGCCATAGCTCATGCCCTGCTTTGGGGTGAAGTATAAACTGAGGATGAGCCCCCTGATCCCCCTCCCCTTCTGCCATGATGGGATAAGTGGTTCCCGCTGTCCCACCTGGTTGGTTGTGTTTGCATTTTGTGTTGTCCGCTCATTTTGGGTAATTTGTTCATTTTGTTCATTGAGAACTTATTTGTTAGCTTTTCAAGTTTTGGTAATGTCCATTTCCTGGTCAGCTTAACACATTTAAATAAAATTTTATGATTCTATTATTAATGTACTTAAAATTTTACACTTTCAATTAGAATAACATATTAAGAATTATTATCTTTAATTTTTGATACTTCAGCTAAACTAATTTAATAAAATTAAAGGTTGAGTTTTTGCTAAATTTCATATTGAAAATCAAAATTCAATATCAAAACTATTTGCACAAGCTGACCTTAGGAAAAATGTTGCGCTATTTTTAAGTTGAATTGCTAAGATTTTAATAACTTTTGACCTTTAAAAAATCAAAATACCAACTGGATTTGTATTCTCCACTTACAACAAGATTATAAAATTCTAAAATTTAGTTTTAATTGATTATAAATAAATTTTTAAGAATATCTTAAATGAATCTTAAGGTATCATTACAGATCTTTTGCTTTAAGGTTTACTGATAACGTTAGTTTCCCCTTATTTATAGTAATAAATTTTATCATGATAATATCTTTTAGCTGGGTTACTATTTAAACTTTCTTTGATATTTCAATTACCATCATGCTGCATTATGTTATCATTGCATTTTATCATTTGATTCTTAGATTAGAGAACAAAAGACTATTCTGGGTCTATAGCCTTGCTTTTTTAAAATTTTGTCAGCTTACACCTTAAATAAAATGATTGTCTTGATAATTAGCCAAATGACTTCAACCTCTTGGCAAAACCAGTTAAATTATCGAATCAACTGAATATTAAATTGCTCAGCCATAAAATACACTGATTACCATTAAAACATATAGATTTCCCTTCTTATATATAAACTTTTCATTTTACAATGAAAATTAAAAAATTTAGTGGAATATTTTATTGTCACATGACCTTAGTAACTGTGCAAAATTTATTAATTGGTTATATCAGGAGGTATGTTAAATGAAGGATGCAAGATTCCAACACAAATAAGATTGTGAATTAAAGAAAGACAAGTAAAAAGATGACTGGGACAATTAGGTTACTTAAGTGATTGGTTGAAACAGCCTAAATTAAAACTGCGAGCGACAGTAAGCAGATGGCAGTAGAGATGGATTTAAAATTTATTCGAATTAGTTTGAAACCAGGCAGCATTTAGTTGAAGGCGAGTTAAGAACTCACATGGAATAAAAGAAACAGTGATTTAGTAACCATAATATTGCGCTTGGCTGGCAGCTGAAAGACAATCATAAACTTAAGCTTTTTACCATTTAGTAAAAGTTTTTTGTTAAAAACTATTACATAATTATAAGTAAATATTCACTTGGTTAGCTATCTAGGAGTATCTAAATTTTATAGCTGGCAAAAGCAATATTATACTTGACATATCTCTGTCTATTCCTATATAACTTATATTTACTGTATAGACTTTATATAGTTATTAGTAACTATAGAGTATACTTTGAGAAAAGTTTTGCATACATACTATTAAAAAGCTAATAACTAATTAGGCAATAAGTTGTCTACTAAAAATAAATACCTATCTTTTTATCAAGTAGAGAGTTTGTGTTTATCTCATAAGATTTTTAAGCTGATTAAATAATTGGATTCAATCCAGAAATTTAGAGTTAGTAAATTCATTTTATATACATTCAGTCAAGCTAGATTTGTAGCCAAATAAAGGCCTATATATCTTTTTTGTTAATACAGATTTTAGTAGTTGTTATATTTATCATATAGTATACTGCTTTTCTTTAATTGTTGTTTAAAATATAATAAAAAAGTGCAGCCAAACGCCTTTGGAGTAAAATTAAATATTATACAGACAACGCTTCATGGTACTTCTTATTTTTGATAAATTCCTTTACATAGCAATTAAAGCAGTTACTTCTCGTCTCTTGGCACAAGTTGGTCTCAACCCGAAGTATACCTGCTTATCTCTTGGTTTTTGAAAATTCTCTTAACATAAAAATTAAAAGGAATATTAACCAAATTATAATTCATCTGTACATTTAGCTCAAATTCACTCAAAAATGAAAATAACTTTTGCAACAAAAAGTTTTTAAGAAATTTTCATCTTTTGCCGAATAACAAAAGCAATATGAATTCTATAGGTTGACGAGATAAAAACGGTTAAGGAAGCAAATCCAAGAATCTACAAGAAGTAAAAAGCAATGTGGATAAGTGTTTAAGATATTTTAAGTAATCTGATATAACTAAAAACTTACAATATAGCATTTTAAACTAGCAGAAATTATATCTATAAACTACTTTCATTAAATCTAGTGAACTTTTATCATGCTTTAAGCTAAAAAATGACGACCAAAACTTTCTTTTAAAAACTCGCATTCTAAATCAAGCAATATAGCTTCGTAAAAACTTAAAATCGATAATTAATTAATGTACTAAGCTATTTTAATATAATTCAGCAACTAGCTAAAACAATACGAAGTTTAGAAACCCTAATAGCTAAAGAAAAAGTTAGGAACCTATATAACCTTAGATCAAAACTTCCAAGTATAAATGTAGCTTTATGCTTTAGAAACGACTGGTTTATCATAGGAAGCAAGATCAGAGGCAATATCTTCATCGAACTTGGGTGCCTATAATTTATAAAGAAAATAGCATACAAAAGCATAGAAAAAGTACCTTGGGAGGAACAGGTAAACTGAACTCTTTAACTTGAGCAACATCAGAAGTATCGTTCTAAAAATAATAAAAAGGAAGAAAAACAAACTACCTCAGAAGCAGGCTTGTAAGACTTCAACTCTTTGAGAAACATATCCTTGATTAAATCTATAGGTAAGTATAGAAACAAAAGGCTGAGATACCATGCTGAGATAACAATGGGAGGGTTGATGTATAACGAACTCGCTAAATAAATTCTAATCAGAAATCAAAAAAGAATATTTCGCTGCAGATTTTTATGAAACATATAATACCTGGCGAGTGACAAGTTTGACAATGTTAAGCATTTTAAAGGAAAGTAACGTTAATCATTAGCATAGTCTATACTCAGCTAGTAAAAAGGCGTGTCGATCAAATCAAACGCCACTTTTGTCATTTAATGACGGTGCGTTATTGTAGTCTGGTATAAAAAAAGCATGAGTAATATTACTTTTGGATTTACTTAACCACTTTTTCGACTTCCTTTTTGGGACGTTTTTTGCCCTGTCTCTTAATATAAAAGTTTCATAAACTTGACAAATAAGCAAACTAAGTGTAGGACTTTCTAGAATTTTAAAATTGTGAGTTTTAGTTTTCTCGAATGGTATTCCATAGCTAGATTATATCTTGTACTGGACCCTGTATATAGATTGACCAAAACTGTCAAAAATGCACTATAAAATTAGATTTAGTGTTATAAAGACTTTTATCATAATTAGAAGAGATATATGCATATTCAGACTGATGATATATATCTATACAAGGAAATCTATATTATTGTTAAAAACAGTAGAGTAAATGATAACCTGGTTTCCATTCAATTATATACTTGCTGATACAGCTAGTGGCATTTTGCCTGGCATTGACTGAAAAATTAAATCCAAGTCTAATAAAGCTCAAGGATTAAGGAGAGCCCCTAAAATATATCAGCAACCTCTCCAATGTCATTGATAGGAAGTGGGTTCTGGCCCTACCTATCAATACTGATCCTTATGGTGCCAAGCCAACTGGAAATTTGGATAAAATCATCCCTGTTAGGATGTGGGGGCTTAAATCCAACCATCCTCTACAGAGTCCAGGGTACCTGAAGCCCTAAACAATAAATACTTAGAAGTTTTACTTATATAGAAAGTCTTCACTCAGGGTAAAGTTCCCTGAGTGACATATCCAGATAATTTTCTTAACTATTAGAATAGTGGCAGCCAAAATGTATTAGCAAAAAATAGTGTATTTTTTATTTCAAACTGAAAGATATAGGAGATCAGGGAACTATCTTCATCGAAAAATCTCCAAGCGCTTCCAAGATGAGATCTATACTAACCTACAATCAGTATTTTGTGACATTCTGGTTACTTCTATCACAAATTATATGATTACATAGATCAGGTTTGGACCTTGATATTGTAAGGCTTCTGTCAAACAAGATAAATTGCATAAATTAGGATTGGACCCTGGTATTGAGAAGTTACAATAAAGTTAGTTGGGGATTATCCCTAATAATAGTTCTTTCTAAATTTTTAGATTGGGGTTGAATCCTGTCATAAGATTGCCTCAAATCCTTAATTTGTGCTCAGATCCTGACAATCCAAAAATCCTTATAACTTTTAAGCATGAGATAATAGAGTTAATCAGATTAGAAAACCTCAATCTTGTTGTAAGTTAAAGCTTTTCAACATGGATTAGATTTTCAAAATTGTTTGGCTTCAAAATTTACCCAAAAAATAAACTTTAATGGAATACTTATTTTTTTAAATATAGTAAGCTCCAAGCCTTGATAAAGGTTATCTTATAGTTGAATTTGATATTCTTAGATCCCTTTTTTAAATATTAACTTAGATAAAACCTTCCCTGCAATGGTCAGCTTAGATCAATGGTTATAGCCTCACTTAACTGTTTTGACCTAACTCAAACCTCAAAATTCATGGCACCAACTAATAAAGGTAAGTCTGTCCTGACAGTCTGATTGAGTAGACACCTAAAAAAAGCCATTATAACAGTTACATAGCCACACAAGAAATGTTATATATATTTGAAAGGGGGACTGTTGAGGGTTGGGAATGCACAAAACACTATACTTTTGCACCACAAGGAGCTATAAAGTGGTGACAGTAGCTGCAGAAGGTCTCAAGGAGGCAGCTGGTTTGGGAACTGCATGAGGGGTGGAAAAGCTTGAATATCAGGGGCAGTGGTACTCTTATAGGTGCTGATAAACTTGAGTTACTGAGAGGGAAGCACCTCAAAGAGCAAGGTGAGATCATGATGCCTCAAGGCATCCAAAATGAGGAACAAGCCCTTGTGACCCCCATACCAGTGCCCCACTCCAGCAGGAAAGGCAACAGCATTGTTATAATATCTACTATGGCCCAATCATTACACAGGTATAGAAACATGGGTGCTTGAAGTATATAGTGACGACTTATAACAATAATAATTAAAATTAAATAACTTCCACAAGCTTTTGTTTTTTAAAACAAAAGGAAAAATAAACTGACAACAGCACATGTAAGGATCTGTTGTCTAAAGTGATATATTCTTGGGTAAAAGGGAAAGTTTGCATGAACCTCCAGTAGCCACAATCATGCTCAATTCCAGCAGATTGACACACTAAACTGCTACCAATATTAATTTGGATCCAATCTGACCGGCTGAATCAGTATCAAAATTTTTTTACAAAAGTTTGTGTGGCACAATTCCACCTAGCAATCTGGTGACAATTTGTGTGATGGACAACAGGATGCTTAAGGCCAGGGAAGGTAGGGGCAGTTTCATTTTAAATTTAATGGGATCAGAACACCTGAGTCTGATGAGGGTGGGCTCACATTCACTGGTGGTGGGTGGAGATCAGATGGGTGATTTAAATCCAAAAGTGATTCAAACATTTTGATTTTGCTTAGTTTTGACTTGCTATTAATAAAACTCAAACCAGATGGGATGCCTCCTGGCAAGGTGGAAAGCCATGAACTACCTGATGGCAATGGCTTCTGGACACCACCACCTCCTAACACCCCCCAATCTTCTTCACCAACTCCTTGGTGGTAAGAAGAGGGAGTAAAGGAAAACCTTCAGGGGCAAGCCATCACCAACCTCTCATTAACCACATGGGCTTAATTGCCCCAGTTGTTGAGGGAGTGAGCATCCTGTTTGGCCTCCTTCTTAGTCCTAAAAGAATGCTCTTTCCAGTTAAGGTGCAGGAGGTGCTCCCCCAGGACTTACACCACAACTTTAACTATTTCACCAAGTCTGCAGCGTGCTGTATTGTGAATACAAACTATAGACCTTACACAAATCTATGAAGACTCAGGGTCTTGTTCTTCTCTTACTCTTGACCAGTTTTGTGTGTGTTTTAACTCAGAAGTTCTTAAGTAAAAATATTATAAATTGACTGAAATGTTGCTTCCTACTCATAGCTCACTCTACTCTTTTGGCTTATTCCTCAGAGTTTTTATTTATTCACCATTGAGACCAAGTTTCCATTAGACTTACTGTCAGGTCTATGCCTACCATATCTCAAAGATTTAGCATATGACACAAAGCTATAAACTTTGATAATAAACTTCACATGATTAATCTAGTTCATACTATAGCATAATTTTAAAGTATAGTATTTGTAATATCATAAAAATTTAAACTTTTATGAAAGTTTTAATATATAAAAAGGTAAAAATCCAGCTTTTTATTTTGTAAAAAACCTAACATTTTCACAAAAATTAACTATCTACCAAAGAATTTTCTTAGATTAAAGTCTAACATATAGATTTTTGTTGTAAATTATGTACAAAGAATTTTATTAAACTATTATTAGATTAAATGACATAGTAACCAAATGTGAATAGGTTGTACTTAATCTTTGTTTGCAAAATGTATATCCTGAGGCTTTCCAGGCTTGTTTTAGACCATTATTAAAATAGTGTTTTACCACTTCTAATCTATAATTGTCAATTGACTTTCTTATATAACAGATATAGGGTTTTTATATATAGTTTGTAATGTATTTGAAATTTATTCTGAGGCACGCCAACCAGGGGATGGACATTACTGAAGCTCAAGGAGTGAAAAACTGAATAAACTAACCACTCAAACAGAATGAAAATGACTGCTTAATATGAGCAGGTGAACATTTAGTACTAAAAAAATATGAGCAGGTGAAACATAATGAATGAGACAACAAACTACCAGGTGGGACAGCGCCAAGGCGCTCAACCTACCATGGAAAAAGGGGAGGGGGGATCAGGGGGCTCATCCTCAGCCCCATGCTCCTCTTTGGCGAGAGTGCAGGACAAGGAGGAGAGCAAAGGGTGGGGTGATTAGTGATATGGGGAGTAAGGATGCTAATGATCGGCTGGTTGAGGAGTTTACTGGAGGACAGTAAGTTGCCAATGTATCAGGAAATGCAGCCCTCCGCCTTAATGCAGAGTGAAGGAAGCTTGTACAATAAAGCCATGGAGGCGCAGGTGACTCTTGGATTGGCCTGCGAGGTGAAACCACTTTCCAGATGGCTTCCTTAGCGCGCCTGTGGGCAAACTGAATGGTATTTTTGTTAGGCAGGGATGTGAATGGCTTGATGATGGGAAGTGGGAGTTCCATGGCAAGCGCCGCTACTGATGACTCAGCCATTTCACGAATGGTGGCTACATCAGGGTGAGTAGCTGCCACAATAGTGAGCTGGTGGTCTGAGCAGAACTCCAAGGCGTCCAGCTGGGGGGCGTAAAACCGGTGAGCGACCAGTTTGGGTTTCTGTACTTGGATAAATTCGTCATATGTGGCTGTGAGGCTTCAATTAAATTACCCATCTCATCAGTTTCAGCCAATGAGGACCATGGGTTCATGTCAAATTCAAAATTGGGGTCAGCAAATTGAAGTAGAGTTGAAGGCAATTTCAGAATAATGTGGGAGCCCACATTATTACAAGCTGTTTCCTAATTGGATAAGGCGCAAGTGGCACTGTCCTGAGGAAGGGGCTGATTGGCTGCAGTGGGCACCAAAGTGACAGCAGGCTTTGGGGGAGGGGGGGCAGGATTGTACCCCATGCCAGAAAGGCAGTGGGGTGCAGGGAAAATTGGGGCCAGATGATGACAGTGCTGGGCCTAAGGAAGTTGCAAGGGAGGGGCATTTATGCTTCAAGTGATCTAACTTGAAGCAGGAAGGAAAGAATGTCCTCCTACTTTCGATGTGGGCCCAGAATGGGTGATCAGGGGCAGAGAGAATGACAGCAAGGGGGGAAGCGACAACGCATTTTTTGAAAATTCTGGGCTGATTGTGGCAAATGCCTGAGGCCCAGCTAAGCGAGCGGCCCCATTGGGGACCATAAACTGAAGGATGGGGTTGGAACCGTACATGGCCAAACCTTCCATCAATTCCTGATGGAGCACTTCAGGGGAGAGGTGGGTGGGAAACCCTGTGAACTGAACCACCATAGTGGTGTCAGTGGGGAGCCAGGTGCATGTTGTTGGGATAGGGGTGCCCTTATAACCAGGGGCACTGTAGCTGCAGTGGCGGCATCAGCTTCACAGGTGAAGCCTATGTGAAAATACTCTTTAAAGGGGCGGAAGTCTATAAAACTGGCCAGCAGCATCACTTCCTGGGCCAAGTTGATAATTGCTTGTTCCTCATATGGAAACAATCTCCCATACTCAACCCAAAGGCCAAAATGAAACTGGGAGCGGGGGAGAATGAGTGGACTGCAAGGCACAGCCTGGGCACGTGCCAGGTGGATGACTAGATCCTTGGGCGGACTAAACTGACCTGAGGATTTAGTGGGATTAAACCAGTCTGAGTGCGTTTTCCCACTGAATGGAAAATGCTGGGTGGGGTTTCACCGCTGCCCCACACTGGAGCATCCAGCAATGGATATGATGTCATTTGAGATTAAATGAGAGTGGCGGGCATAGGATAAATAGTTTATTACTTATTTTTTGAATAAAAATGCTCAAAGTGACTTCAAGCGGAAAGAAAGACTTACAGTTTGTAATGTAATTCTTTAGGTTAATAAACATTGACATATAAATTACTAATAAGTCTCAGATTTCCAGTAAGTGAAATCCAGATCTGTTTTAATTGTGTGCTTTTAGATGTTTAAGTTGTACAACTCAGACTATGATAAAGCTGATTTGGATAATATCTCTTTTTGGGATGACACTTGGTAGTGGAATGGCTTCTGAGATTTATTGGATAGGCACTTTCACTTCAGTAAGGTCCATATATATTGAAACTATCTTGGGTAACGACTGCCATCACAATTTTTGATACTATGCAAAAGAGACATAATATACACTTGTGAAAAAGTTTAAAAGTTGAAATAATTTTTAAGTAAAAATGTTACTATTAAAATACCAGAAGAAAATCTGGAATTTGATGAGTAATAGGTGCTTACCACGTGTGAGGGTGGAAAGAGATTCAGGAATGCAGGAGGTGATGGCATAGTTTAGATTTAAAGTTAGAGTAAATTAGACTTCATATTTAAATCCTGGACTGAGATCAATAATGGTAAAACAGTTAGTGGTTCTCATTATCTTTCATTAAGAAACTAATATGTAGAAAGGTATAATGTGACATGAGGTGGTTAATGGGGTGAATAGAGGAGTAAACCAATGAGTATTTTTTTAGGCTTAATAACAGGAAGATATTAAGTTAGTTTGGCCATTCATCCTATCTCATTGGCCAGTGGCACTGTTGGGGCAATTTATCTTAATGTTAGTGGGATGTAAATTTAGCATTACTATTATGAGAATCTACTCAGTGCTAACAAGTATAAAAATTAATGATTTTGACCTTTAGTCCCTGTAAAACTTTGATGAATAAATAATAATAATGTGTATGGAATTTTTTCTTGAGAAAGAATTAATAATTAATAAAATAATGATTTGGGGGATTAGGCCCAAGAAAGTGTCAATCAATAATTAAATTAATAGATATGTAATCCAAAATTGAGGGAAATAACAAACAAGTTGGTAACCATAAGTTGAGGCTTCACCTTTTCTAGGGAGAAGCCCAACAGAGCCCCTCCAAGCCTTGAATAGAGGTGTTAGATTTTAATAATTGATTCAAAAAAGTTTCTTTAAGAAAACCATAAATGCTGATAGATTACTCCCATTAATGGATCCCTTAATCCTTTCTTAATTTTTCTACATAATCTGCTAAATCAGCTTGAGGTTTTTTCAGCTTGAATTCACTTTTATGCGAATTTTATAAGAAAAGGAAATTTTAATACCGCTATCTGGCCATGCCCATTTTCCTATTAATTTCCTTGGATCAGCCGCCTACTGCTCTAATGTGGGGTAGTGGTGTTCCACCACCTAGCATTTTCCACCCTGTGGGCAAACATGTTTGCATGGGGTTGAATCGCCTGCCATCTTCTTCTGGCTGTTTTGTCCCCCCATGGGACTTAGCACTCCACCTGGAGTGCATCCACCCTTCTCACCCCCATCCTCTCACCCTCCCTTTTTCCACAATACAATTTTGCCTATGAGTTGACTATGGGCGTTTATTCCCATATGCTGACAAGGCAATTATCAAATTGTCCACTGATGCATTTGTACCAGCTCGCTTTATTGATTACCGCCCATTTAAGGACTACTTTGATATAGGCTTCCAGATGGAGGAGAATGCTACAGCAGCTTCTACTCCCTTTTTTACAAAATACTCCCATACCAACTACCCAAACTCACCTCCCTTCAGATACTACAATGGTGGTGTCCTTTGCGCCCTCCCTTCCCACCTCCCACCCAAAAGTTCTATATGATCATTTGATGTCGGGGCTTCTGGCTAATGGGACTCAGCCAAACCTCAGCTTCACTGTTCCCTCTGGTGCAGAGTGCCTTGCTGTCCCTAGCGCCACTGCTACCATGCTGCCACACAACCCTTCCATAGCCCAACGAATCCCCCATGCTTGTATTGCAGCAGCGCCTGAGCACTTTTTTGGGCTTATGTAAATAATGGTCGGCAGATTATCTCCTCTGTTTTGGGTTTGACTATTCCAAAAAAATCCTGACTAAAGCCACTTCCTCTGATGTGGCTTCTGAGCCCTATTCAGCAGATTTAAAATGGGATGTTTTATTGCCCCCTCCCACTCAATGTTTTTGTTTAATGGGCCAGAGTGGAAGATCAGCCCCCACCAAATCAACCGCCCACATTAACCCACCCAATTTCACCCACAGCAATCAGAGTCAGGCCTGGACCACCTTTTGTACCCAAGCAGCCCATTTAACTCCTCCCCACCCAAATTAAGCATCCATTATTCTTGTGAACCAAAAGCCATGTACCTATTGGCTGAGATTGATGAATCAGGTGACGTTATCATGAATGAGGAATCTGGTGAACCTCTTAGCTGGTTCAATTATGGCCGGCTAAATTTTTCAATTCTGACTTTGACAAAACCTTATCCCCCAAACGTTTTGCTTCTATACCCAATGCCACCCCCTACCTAAGTGACCACCTACTCGCCTTAGAAGCGGTGGCCTCTCCCATTGCCCAAACCTATGCAAAGTAGTGGCCCAATCTGTGGCTTAATACCAACTAGGGCTGACCACACTCTACTACCCCCCTGATTTTCCCAAAGCACCCTGAAGCGAAATCACTAAATTACCCAACAATTCTGAAGCCACTGTCATGCATGTTGCTGAACTAGCATATTTCAACCCATCTTTTTAAATTTTTTATAAAAGTATAACTAATCTTGCTCAACTCCCTGATGCCTGCATTTAAGCTGAACAACAATTAGAAGAATTTTTTGCAGCTGTCTACCAAGCTGATTTTGAGGATGAGGAAGAGAACTCATTTTACACCTTCCTCCACCCACACTACATTGATGCCCAACGCCCTAGCTCTCCGCTTTAGTCCATTTCTACAATTATAATGTTACTGTCATTAAGAAGTTGTCTGCAGAAGAGCTGACCGACCCCCCTCACCCTCTTCCATGGTGGGTTAGCAGTTTCCGCTCCCCGCCTGATTATAGGTTTTTGGTTTTGGTTTATCATTCCATTCATTTGTTTGTTCAGTTTTTTGCTCTTTGAGTATTGGTAATGTCCATCCTCTGATCAGCATGCCTCAAATAAATTTAATTCAAATCTGCTAAATCAGATTCACCTCAGAACTGCCTCACTTGCACTTAAACATTTCAATTATTGCAACTAAGGGTAACAATGATATAATCTTTATATGGCAATTATGGGAACCCTCTTAGGTGAATCAAGTGGGTGTTATGGCATAAACTAAATTGCAATCACAAATTTGATTAATTAAAATTGTTGTATAATAGTGTTTTGTATGTTAAAACATTTAATTGGCATGATAGTACTTACTTATGGATGACCTGATCAGGGAGTACCTAATACTAACAAAAGGCCTACCAACGTCCCAATTAGGGGTGCATCATTATATGATTGCTATATTCAGTTTCTCCAATAAACGTATTTCATCAGCTGTATGACGATATGTTATCATACTAATTTTAAAGTGAATATATAACGTTGAGGTGCTAATATTACACCTATAAATCCTCCCTATTACAAGAGTAGAAGTGACTTCAATCAAGCTGAAACTTTTGTATGTAAGTTGATTCAAGGGCTGAATAATTGTGGGGAACTTTATTAACCATTGTCAGAATCAGTATAGGCTTGGCATGGCTTTAATAAACTCATCTAATAGATGAGTATGACCAGGAGATGCCTAGAGGTATAAAATACTATCACCTGGCCTAATAGCAAATCAGCATCTTATTATATTATATCAGATTATCTTAAACATCTTCATTTAGTTCTATATTAATATTAAGGATGTAGATAAGCGTTAAGGGGAGCTTTTCATGGTTACGTGAGTCAGAAGAGTTCCTGATTACAGAGAAAAAATCACCCAGAAGAGTCAATCTTTATATTTAAATTTCGTGAGCTTCAGAACGGTTAGAAAACACTTTAAGTCACTTACAAAATTGAGGATAAATCAGTAAAAACTTTTCAAACTATTGAAGCAGGAGTATATTCAATAAGCGAATAGATGCTCAAACTTAACAAGGGTAAAATGATTTCTCCATGGCTGTCTAGCCTCGTTAAGATCTCAAACTACCAGAACTGGGCTGAAGGTGAAGACAAGGTAGTTAGGTTAGGTTTCAGCCTGGCAAGTAAAAGTTGGGTTCCCATCTCATAATATGGATATAATTGATTTTTAAGATATGGGGATCCCAAGATTTGGTTAGTTCAAGAATATTAATAATGGCAACCTCAATTTTGGCGTTAAAATGGAAGAGCTGAGTGTAAGGATAAAAGGTAGTTGGTTTAGACTTAGTCTCAAAATAGAGTTTGCGTTGATATTCTGGAAGGGGTATTTGTACTTGCTAAGAATGTTGATAGCGCAAACTTGAGAGTTGAGGTAGATAAGTGATAGATGAACATAGGAAACAATTTGACATTTCTGGCAGCCAAAAGTAGAAATGAAGTAAAGGGGGCGAATACAAAACTTATAACAAAGATGAATAATGAAGCAGTATGGATATTTTTAACTGAACCTGCAGACAAGTCCAAAAACTGCTCCATGGTTGGAGATAACAATCTGACAAAAAGAGAAAACTCAGCCTCCTTCTCAGAAACTTTGAGGGTGAATTTTCGGGCAAGGGAAGGCTTGGTTACTTGAGGCCAGGCTATTGCATAAAAGTTTAGATTTGGTGGTTCACTTTTAGAACGGTGGCAGCTTTTTGTGGTTAGGAATTCAAAGGTATTAAAATTGGACTGGCCATCTAACTCCTTAAGGTCCAAAATAAATTTATATGTCATTTTTTCACTTCATAGGTTTTGATAACTTGCTACCAATACAGATCAGATTCCTGGAGCAACTTTAAGGCCTAGGGAACGAACTGATTTAAAGTAAGATCCAAAATGGCAAGGGGAAAGTGTTTGAGTTGTTCAGCTCAGTCAACATGAAGGTGAGGAATTTTGATTTTGGCCTTGCATGAATTCAAGATAGTGGCTGGGCAGTCTGAAACTGATTTCGATGCAAGGATCAGACATTATAAGAGAATTGCAGAGTTGAAAACTAAATTGTATAAATAAAAATTGGAAGGTAGTTTAGTATCAGAGTGAACGATTGTCTCATTGGGATAAGCATCAAGGCTAGACTCAAAAAGTTGTACTTTTTGTGCTTACTGCTGTCAATCTTGAGACTTTTGGGATTAGTAGCATTTCTAGCCAATTTGGTGGAGGTAGATCCAACATAAGTGAGAGGAGAGTGCATGGCTAAAGTCAAGAAGATAAATGCAGCTAGATTTGTCTCAAAAATCTTCACTTTGTAAAGAGAAAAGAGGAAATATTTGACAGATAGGTGAATGAAGGAGATTTTGAGCATAGCTTCACAGTAAAGTTTTGTGGCAGTCAGATTGTAGCTTTTAGAATCCTTTTTTGTGTCAAATTTATACAGGGAAACTTAATTCTCTGATGCTGTCAGGAAACCCTAAAATGTTATCACATAGTAGATGATAATAATAGTTAAAAGGGCTAATATGAAAGAAAGTGGTAAGAGAGTAAAATTTGGTTATAAGGGCAATTGGCGTGGCTGATGCTTTAAAGGTTTGAAAGTTTTTGATCACCTTTTTCAAAAATAGTAATTTCGCACCAAAACATCTAGTTCATCTAGCTGTTTGAGCAATCGTGAGCCTCAGATGATGAAAACAATTTTGTTACTGAAGCATTTGGTTCAGTTATACATGAGCAGCTGTGAGCTTTGGTCAAGGAAAATTTTAATTAAAGCATTTGCTTTTGTTGGCCTGTTTAAGCAGCTGTGAGTCTAAGCATTGGGAAACAAATCAGCAAGGTATTCAACTGGTTTGGCTGTGTCATATGGCTCTGTTGAAAAAAGATATGACTGGATGAAAAATCATATATCTGGCGAATCATAATTTATGAGTTGAGGTGAGCCTCAAGATTGAGCGAAAGATTATGTTGTTGTGAGGCAGATTGATCAAAGTATTCATAGTTTGGTAAATTGAGGAAATTCTGACAAAACATCAATGATAGAACAAAACACCTAAATTTGTAACAAATAAGGAATTACTAAGCGGAATGGTCAAAACTAATTAGGTTTACCAAGGATAAAATATTGAGAGTGAGAATAAAAAAGGGGTCCTTTGGAAAAAGAAGAAGAAAAGAGAAAGGTTTTAGTGGAAGTAGTCCGTTAATATATATATTAAATAAACTAGTTTCCAGTGGGGCGATAGCTCCTTTTTAATACTTTATTGTTTTTATTGAGGATCAGCGATCATCATATCACTTGTCCATTGCTCAGTGAGTTTTATCCTGTGCAACCAGTTCCGCAGATTCAACCAATATCGCCAAAAGTTAGCAGCCTCGTTGAGAGGCTCCTGCTCATCTGAAGAATTAAACTTAAGATTCTTTGGACTTTAGTTTTAGTAATATCCAATTTGTCAACTTCAGCAAGCTTAAATTCTT